>JAAZQE010000620.1:0-18065 GCA_013620735.1 Clavariopsis aquatica
CGCCGCTCGCTTATAAAGTACGTTAGGGGAGGAGAAGGGAGAAGAAGCGATCATACAGATGGTAATTCTCCCATCCAACTATGGAATAATCTAAACAAATATAACATAGGGCATACCTTTCAACAAGTGCTTAGTAGAATGTATTGAAGTGATGAAAAGCATACCAAAAAAAATTAGCAGGCTATCACCTTTGATTTAATGGGGATGGCTACTAGAACTAGATATTATTCCACTATTCCCAAGTTCATATTGCTATGCTAAATCTCGTATTTTGGAAGGTACTAACACTCGGTTCTCGTCAACAAATATGATCAGATTTGTACCGTCTCGAATGGTTTTAGATCCGGACAAAAACGAAAGACAAAAAAAAAGAATCAGTAGCCTCGCATGAATATGCAGGGCAGGCCACGCAAATATCTGCGTGACTGAACTGATTTTTAGTTTAAACTTAACCTCTAGGGGAAGATGTCTTGCCTATAAGATTTGGCTGCAGCAATCTCCTCTCGTATGACCTTGGCAATGGTGTGAAGAATGTTGTTTGGGGATGACCAAGACCTTCACCCGTATTTTCGGCATATTTATGTTCCCAAAACAGCAGCAAGTGCGGTGTATGCACAATTGTTAAGGAATATGAAGTGGGGGGAAGCACTTGAACCAGGCTCAAAGCCTCTAAAAACCTATGTTAGGCTGTGGCCAAGCCTTGGCCTCCAACAATTAGCCCTTTTGATGCACACGCGGAAGGCCTCCCCGCGTGTGCATGCCAAGTGTGTTATGAAAGAAGCCGAAGGTGCAGCCACATCCCGTAAGGTCTGTATCTAAGCCTTTCGGTATTTGACACCTGGTAACTGGGTTCTGGAGGCTTGCTAGAATACGAAAATGTGTGCGTGATTGTATTTCACACAATCTCAGCTGCAAATATCATGAAGATGCGCAGTATTTCGAGGTTAAAGGAAAAGTGAGGAGTATAAATTAGTTGAATCCTTGTCCAAAGACCTTGTTATTGCTTGATTTTACTGCTTATCCTTTACCTCGTTACCCTTGATCCATGGGGAGAACCAAGTCAACAGATTGACGTAGCCTCTGCCAAGTCTACGGGATTATATTAGAGCCATCCGCTCGCTTGGCAGTGGAGATGCAAGCGCGTGACAGAGAACCAGTAAGAGGAAATCTGATAGCGCTAGTCGGTCACAGTACCTTACGGTAACGGGCCGTTCCCGCCTTTCAGTAGGATTTGATTTCCTGGCGACTTTGAAAGAGGCTCATATCCTTTTAGTCATATTCCACCCTTGGCACATAACTAGAGACTCACAAGGGGGCCATGGGACTTCTCCATAATAGTTATCATTTGTATGGATGCAACGGTTGGTAATTATCCGAAATAATTATAGTCCAAACTACTTTCCATGAATCTCATAATTGTATGTATCTCCTTGCTAGATGCCAAACGTAGAATCTTGTGTACCTAGTGCTTCGTGTATGCACCTATCCCATCTCCACACTTGATCACAATCACGCTCTCCCTCACTGGGCGCTACATCGCTGTTTCTCTAGCATGGCGCCTTTGCCGAGAATTCCGCCATTAATAGCTTTCTTTGACTCAATGAACATCTAAGGTAGGTACTTCATCTACTCCTTATATGTGCTGCTCCCATAAACCTTTTCATTTGACCCCAAACGAAGAAGAGCCTTTATTGTGCCTGGTTACTCTCATTATAGTCTCCTGTGTGGAGCTGCTTGATAGTTTAAGCAACCAGATGCTCTCGCCTTGACGGTACATGGAGTAAAGACATCCCAAAATAATTCTGACTAGACCATTGTATTTTATCACCCGACCACTTCATTCAGTGACAACACATTCATATTTCCGGCAAGGTAAATAAAACCTCTATTCCCGGTCGGCATACCTATCTGGAATATCCATGAGGAGGATTAGGAAAGGCCAAAAGTGAGTATCCTTGTTCACCGACCTTTAGAACTCATGCGTGTTGGTGGCGCCACTGTTTAGGGCGGCTTAACCACTGAGTCAGTAGCTTTCAGTATACGACAATGTCTCTGGACTCCCACCCCCACCCCATAATACTAAATACTGACTATCACAAACATGAAGACAAATACCTAGGATCTGGCCGCATCCACTTGGCTCCAATAGTCTAATGCAGTGTGATGAATTTTAGCATCTTAGCAGTGTCAGTGCAGCTCAGTTATTGGTAGAGTCTATGGGATAGAAATAAGAGTAATGTGAGCTTGATTAGTATATATATAGCTTTCAATCTGACTTGGAGGTCATCAAGTTCTGTTTCCTTTCTGACTGACACATCTTTAAGCCTATATTGTTCTATTTTAACCTAACTCTATCATCAGATAGCAAGTGAATATCATGCGGTCGTTCTGCTCCCAAATCGCTCTCGGGCTTTTGCTCTTTACCCCTTCCTTCGCTGAAGAACGGCTCTTCTCTGAGATACCTGCTGCTGAAGAGGAAACCCTTAGCAAAGTTTTAGAGGATGAACCCGGAAATGTGGGTCGGAAAGGGAGCAACTGGATTAGTCCAGTTTATGACCAAATTTACCAAGTACCTCTTCCAATTCCTCCCATGAAGCAACCAAAGCAGTGAGTAGAATCTTGAGGCAGGAAAATATACGAAGGGCCTAAAAAGCGATAGGGTCGTCATCAATCCAGTCACTAGCAACGAAATCTGGTATTACGAAGTCGAGATCAAGTCATTCCAGCAGCAAGTTTATCAGAATAAGCAGCCTGCCCAGTTGGTCGGCTACGACGGGTTGAGCCCTGGCCCTACATTCATAATTCCCCGAGGGACGGAAACAGTCGTTCGATTCATCAACAATGCCGAGATTGAGAACTCGGTTCATCTACACGGCTCTCCCTCCAGAGCTCCCTTCGACGGTTGGGCTGAGGATGTTACACTCCCAGGGGAGTATAAGGATTACTACTACCCTAATTTCCAATCAGCCCGTCTACTATGGTATCATGACCATGCCATGCATTTTGTAATTGCCACTCCAATCAATTTATTATCTTCCTACTAACCCCTTCAGACAGCCGAGAACGCATACTTTGGCCAGGCTGGAGCCTATATTATCACCGATCCTGCGGAAGCTAGCCTAGGACTCCCAGAGGGCTATGGTATATTTGATATCCCTCTCATTCTGTCATCCAAGATATACAATCAAGACGGTACCCTTCAATCCACAGTAAGCGAAGATACCAGCTTATGGGGTGATATTATCCACGTCAATGGTCAACCATGGCCGTTTCTAAACGTGGAGCCTCGCAAATATCGATTCCGCTTTCTTAACGCCGCGGTATCTCGAAACTTCGCCCTGTACTTTGCCAGATCCACCGAACTCGCGACTAAACTTCTCTTCAACGTGATTGCCACCGATGCCGGACTCATCGAACAACCCGTCCAGACTTCAGATCTTCTAGTGTCTTGTGCTGAACGCTACGAGGTTGTTTTCGATTTCTCATCCTACGCTGGTCAGAGCATTGACCTTCGCAACCTTCCCAAAGCGGGCGATATCGGTGTAGATGATGACTATGCGAACACCGACAAAGTCATGCGCTTCATTGTTGGTAATACCCTAGTCACAGACACCTCCGTAGTTCCGCAGAGCCTTCGCTCTGTCCCTTTCCCACCAGCATCCACGGGTATTGATCACCATTTTCGATTTCACCGTACAGATGGCGAGTGGCGCATAAACAATGTCGGATTTGCAGACGTGGAAAATAGGGTCCTTGCTAATGTCCCCCGCGGGAAAGTTGAGATCTGGGAACTGGAGAATTCATCCGGTGGCTGGACACACCCTATTCACGTACACCTCGTCGACTTTAGGGTTGTTTCTCGAACTGATCGTGGTGTTGAACCTTACGAAGCAGCAGGTCTTAAAGACGTTGTCTGGCTCGGCAAGGGTGAGACTGTCATTGTCGAAGCACACTATGCGCCCTGGGATGGTGTGTATATGTTCCACTGTCATAATCTGATTCATGAGGATCAGGATATGATGGCTGCATTTAATGTTACTACATTAGAAAGCTTTGGGTATGAAGAGGAGACCGATTTCTCGGACCCCATGGATACACGTTGGAGAGCCAAGCAATACGCACAGACCGATTTCACGACCCAATCCGGACCTTTTAGTTCTCAAGCTATTATTTCTGCAGTTCAAGCTTTGGCACTGCAACAGCCGTATAGTGAGTTGGGAGACGTTGAAGATGCACTGGCAGCTCAAACGTTGCCGAAGATGAAGCGCGATGCTGATTGTAAGCATGAGGAAGTTGGGCCTATTCCTCGTTATCGACGATTCATTGTCTAGATTCGTCTTCACAAATTGCCAAAAACCTACTGTCCGTACGCTACATCTGTCGAAGTTTTAATACCTGAGTTAGATGCGCGTTCCTTCTTGTCTTCCTCTTGGTCGGGGGGCCTTCGTTTAATATTCGTTTGACCTACTCACTCATGGCCCTCTCTTTATGCCTACAGCGTTCACTATCAATAGAACAAAAAACGTATGTTCCATTTTCTGTGTCTATATCAAAGACTGTGGTAACGCTGTTTTGTTACTCATTCTCCCTAGCAAAAAATCAGTTCCTTGCTTTATTTGCAGTCTCTCTATTGATACCTGTAAATCAGCAGAACTGTTTCTAGGTATTTCTATTCCAATTAAATTAAAAGATTATGTTTATTATATATTATCTTCAAGTAATATTGCATGACGGTGCGGTTCTAGAAGTTGATGCTGATAGGTCGCCCTGAAAGTACTTTTAGTCATTACGAAGCACCATTTCAGGACATCGCATTTTTCTCCGCTGCATTTTGCATTATTTAATTCCGTTCATTTCCAAGAACATCTATAAGAGATGAATTAGCGAATCTCTAGGCATCTTGTTTTAACTTTTGTGATTCAAGGTTTTACTCGCAGGATTGTACAAAACTGTTAAATGGTTGTGCAGGAAACCCGTTCACTATTTTTTACCATAAATAAACAAGTTATAAATACCCTCAAGAGAGATCATAATATAATCAATGCTACTAAAAGCTCGAGAACTCCGTGCTGAAGATCGTCTTCGTCGTCCCATGTCGTGGTACTTTCATGGGACCAATGTACCCTATCTATTGCTGTGAACATCATACACCTTGCAATGCTGAACATTTACGTTGGAGAGATGGTAGGTTCGCTTCCATTTCAAACTCACCGATACTACCACCAATTGCAGAGACTCTGCGTCCAACAAAGGAGTAGAAAACTTGGCAGTAACGATTGACGATCCAGTGTCTAGGGCGGATAATTAAGTCTATATGAAGATCTGCAGCTTTTCCCCCAGTTGCACTCGCTCGTACCCTCCTAGTACGAACAAATCTAGACATACTAGGGGGTACTAGTACTTCTAGCTAGAGGTATGGGCATTCTTTCGTACATATAGAGTGCTACAAGCGGTGTCCACTTCTAATCCCAACCAAAGTGTTTTCTACATTTTAATCACAACTATGGAAGCGATTCCTGTGCAAGAAGAACAGGTTCCATTTTCTAATCAACATGCTTAAAAATCTAGGATTATACTCCTTGTCTTTGAAATTTACGATTAGTGATTTAGAGTAGAGTCTAAGAAAAATGCCGTGGATTGGATAGTTCAGAACAATGAGTAAAGTAGGCAGAGCAGCTACGTGTCGGCTTTCATATAGTGAAATTGAACCAAATCGGTGGTGGCCACTATGGTACAGCTGAAGACTGCTTTAAAACCACTGGAATTCCGCTCATTTATCTTGCGAATTGGGACAATTTCGGGTTCTCTTACTATGCGCTTGACCTGGAACATCACAATGCTTCGAGATTTCCGGAAATTTACAAATTAATTATTGTTCTACCTGGAAAGTCCTAGTGACATGGATTTTTCCATCGTCCTTCCCAAACTCTGTCTCTTTCGCAAACCCGATCTCGTCTTCCGAGACGGCATCTCGCACAGCAGCGTTTGGAGAGCTCACCTGTGCAAGCGCATATGTGGCATCGCCATCATCGTACTTTGCGTAAGATTTCCGGGTTGTCGGTTTTATGCTAGCGCCAGTACCGTGCATGTATCGCTGGCTAGATCGGACTGTCATGGGCTTGCGGCCAAGGCAGATAGCGTAGAGTGGTTTGAGGGCTGGAATTGACCCACAGACTATGAGAAGTATGATTTCGATGCTATAAGAAATTTCTGTTAGCTGAATGTGCTTCTAGGTATAAAATAGAGAAGGGGACATACCCAGTCCACATGAACAGTGAGAAGGTCTCCCAGGTAAAGTCTGATCGCTCGTTCAGTGAAGCTAGTTTAGTTGTTTTGATGGCTGCACATATGCCAGTTCTGTTTGGAGTTAGTAAAATTCTCATCTGGCAGCGTAATCCATGCTTACAAGCTTCCGCAACCGAGTAATCCACATAGTGCCATCCTTTTCCTCAACGTCATCTTCAGTCCCCATACAAGAGTAATCGGCAAAAGTGCGAGAAAGATATCCAGAACGGCATGAAAACTGGCACCATAGATAGAGAAACTGCTCTGAACCTTCGGATCCCAGCATGTTGTCCTGTCCCTGACTTCGGGATCCCACAAGGCGGCGGGATTTTGGCATTGAATGAAGGTCAACAGGATCATAAGGAAGGTGTTGATTATTGTCCAGACACTGGCAATGTAGAGGCTCCACTTGCGCCACACTGAAGTGCGATTGAGAAGGCGAACGATAAGGAAGGCAACGGCCACTTTGCCAGTGCCTAAGCAGAAGATGGCAAGAGGTTGGGCGATCCAATTCATCTTGATGAGATATTGCTCCTGCACCGGGTCTGCGGAGAGGTAGGCCATGTGGCGCGTACCGCCAGAAAAGCTGAAGATGCTGAGGAGAAGCGTAAGGGGCAAGAAGACTATCTAGAAGAAGTGGGTCAGTATGAGCACAAATGTTGAAAGTCGGAGTTGAGGTCATACCCAAGTCACCAACATGCACCAATCGTCAATTCCCACACCAGCGATACTGAACCTAGCGCAAAGTCGCATCGCAACAAATACAAAGGAGATAGCGCATCCGGCAATATAGGTCGCAGCAAGCTGTGCGCCTCTATCGATATCGAGCTCCTGTGCAGCCATTACAAATTATGCAGAAGGCTCTAATCCTCTGCAAAAGGGGGGATTGATGTTGAACATGGCACGCCCGTATGAGGGATGATTGTGTTTTTGGGGGAGACGGTCGAGACCCCGCTTGCAGGGGCGCAGTGTATCGCGACTCATGGTTCGACGTTATGGGGGACTGACCTGACGATCTTCTGCGTGATGGTGATGGGCGTGCATAAAGGGATCGAGAAAACGGTTAAGGCGCCGGGGCTTGCCTGCTTGTGTGCTGAATACGCCGTCATGGTCCCGATAACGCCACCGAACAATGATGGTCTCGACTCTGGTTGCATATTTCAAAAGAATAAACTTTTAGCTTCCCTGGTGTGAAACGCTAGAGACAAGTCTAGCGCGGGAGTACTTCAACGCGGGAGTACCTAGGGGACCTGGTGTGTATTCCACAGACTTGCACTACCCCCTCCCCTTATTCGAGTGGCGACGGCAAATCCAATATCTTCTCAAAACATGAATTCCTTCTCCGCAAAACAAATGGGAGTAAGAAAGTAGTATGAGATACTGTTACCCCGCACCCTGCACTCTTGTTTCAGGCTAGAGGACATGAGGCAGGTCCCGCCCAAATCAACAGGCCCAAAACTGGGAACATGGCAAAAGATCCCACGTGGTTCGCTCCTGGCATGCACTGTCAATGTGACGAAAAGCTTAAATGCTCTTGTTTGGGACGAACGCGTGACAGCTAGACCAGATCTGGTCTGACAGGCTCACGTGAAAGTGGAGCTTCGAGGTTGCCGGGTAAGGCGTCTGCACGCTCGATCGTCGCACAGCTTTCGAACAAGATGTCGTGTTCGCCTCGGACATTTTGTGAAACTGCATCCTGCGAGGTGGTTCTTTTTCATCTTCTCTCTGCCGTGGATTTAACTAAAATCAAGTGCGAGTCAATGGTAAGGAGACCCGTGCTCGCACTGATCAAAATGAACTGCCGAACGCCACATCCGGGAGGCAAAGGGTTGCGTGGGCCACACGCAGACCACGGGGGAATAAAAACGTACATCTGTCGATTGTGACGTAATATCCTTTGAATATAAGCCCTTTTCAACCCTATCGTGACGAAGCTGGCCGTTTTTCTGTTCTTCCAAATCTTTTACTGTCATTGTCTCATGACGAAAGATTACATGAGAGCTTGCGCATAAAGTTCGCCTCTTGGGGGTTTCACTACTGGCGGAGCTCGGCTGATCTTTTCCCAGACGTCTCTGCCATTTCATGGTGCTGCTATCTTCTATAGTCAGCAGCCAGAATTTCTTGCTTTCCCAACCAAGGCATAAACTCTTAGCAGATGGGAATTGATATGGCCCCAACATCATCTCATTGTGGAATGATCTTTTCCCCGAAACTACTGTGGGCCGAGAGCTGAATGCTTCTGTTGCCGCATTCAATTTTTAGTCGAGCGGGCATTCGAAATGAAATCTTGCCTGCCCTTGAATATGTCTTTTGGTTTCTGCGGTTCTACAGTCTATTATTTTAGTCTAGCGTGTTGTTTCGCACCTCCTGAGTACCCGAATTAAAGGGTTTTACGACTTGCCACACCGTTTGCCATGTCCAGCACCCAACATACCTACACCAACATGGCGAATATTGCGGCAAACGCCATTCCACCCCAGAAGACCTTTATGCTCTCGGCAGCGCTACTTCCCGAAGTTGTAACTGTAGCGCTCGCCCCAGTCCCGGATGGCGTAGGGTTTCCATTGTTTGTCGACGTCGAGCTCACTACTGAGTCCTTATACAGCAGCGCCTGTACAACCTCTAGGGAAGAAAGTGTCTCACTCAGCCCATTGCCATTTGGACCTTCTGCGGACGAATCCACCGTCTGCGTAAGCCAACTAAATGTGCATTCCACATTCTTTTCATCGGTACAACCTTTTGTTGCGCCTACCGCTGACTGCTCCAGAACCGGATGAATCGTGGCGGCAATGAATGGTGCAGCTATTGCTGCACGAGCCAAGGAACGTGTCGCGAGGCCCTTGAATGCTTTTTGGTCGATGTTGCATGAATTGGCCTTTTCACACACGCTCTCCACCACAATGGTCGTGTTTTTGTCTTGAAATAATGATAGCGAGTCCACAAATCCAGAGACTGCAGATTTCCAGGTGTCATTTCCGTTGGTCTGCCAGTTAAGGTTAATCGCTTCCTTGTGTTTACGGGCTGAAGATGTGTCTTACTAAGTTGTACATTATGGCAGCGCCCTCGGTAACTACCCCATAGGGGTATGACCACTGTATTTTGTTGATCGAAGCACATTCGGTTTCTGTTTTCGTGCCATCGAAAACCAAATACTTGTTGGTGATTAATCCAACGTCTTGCATCCACGTAAATGACTTATCCGCCCATTCTGAGTACGTCTTGTTCCCCGTGAGTTGAGCCAGGCGCGCAGAAAGAAGAAAGAAATTCCCGTTGCTAGTACTGTCCTTGTAGTCGTAACCCACGTTGAAAGAGTAGATTTGCCATCTCAACCCACCACTGCAAGACGAGTTATCCCAGCGCATGACCTGGGTCTCAAAAACGTTTTTAGCGAGGTCCAACCACGAGCCTTGTGTAGGATTTGTGAAGCCGACTTCGGCGGCCGTCAACGCGGCGAGACCCCAAAAGCTCTGGTCACTGTTTCCGAGGGTTTTGGTTTGGTTTACTGGCATGAAGGCATCGTTTTCGCCGACCTGGGCCTGCATCGCCTTCGCCACTACGTCATCGAATTGCGAGTCGCCTGTCAGGTGCGAATATTCCACAATTCCATTCCAGACAGCTCCGGCTTCCCACCAATAATAAGTGTCAGGGAAAATGCCAATGGGGTTGCCTTGGGGTTGATCAATGTATGCGCCAACAATGCCACTGGCGAGGATTTTTGCGGCGGCTTTGATTGAGTCTGTACCAGTGTCAACGGAGAATTCTATCACGTTGCGATCCAACTTTTGCATATACCTCCACTATTAACTTGCAAGTCAATCGCAGCCGTCGCGCGGAAGAGAAAAGAAAAAGCGAGCGGAAGCGCAAAAGGGCTTGCGAACATCTTGAAAGAGCGGCTTGAGGAAATACCAAGGAAACAGGAAAATGAGTGACGACTGATCAGGAAGTACCATTAATTAGCAGACTGCCTAATAATTGAAGTTGGGCGCCAAGCAATCCTTTGGCCCCCATCAAGTCAAATTGCCGCATTGTGTTAGACACTCACTAATGAGGAAGTCTAGCGGAATTTGATGACCCCTGAAAATCATATCGCGTGAACAAGAATAATTACTGTTTCAATGCGTAAAGCGCGCACTCATGTGACTTGTTCGTTTAAAAGCCATATTGTCTTCAGCTCTTTCTTTAGGAGATGGAACCTAATATTTTCGGGGTGTTTGGTACATTGAAAATCAGAGTGATAAGAAGAAAACCGGATCACAAGACTTGCTTCATAACCATTCTGTAGCTCACAAATTTCTTTTACATGAGTGTCTAGTATCGTCTTCGGATTCGCTCTCTTCTGGCTGTCAGATACAGCTTTCTAGAAGACTTTGCCTTCCCACTGCTTTTGGTGTTGCATTCATGCCGATGGTGTGCTACGGCACATCCAGATCCTTGTATACCTGATCTATAATATAATTTGGACAAAGACACATGATCTTGATTCGCCTTCAGCAGAAAAGAAAGAAAATATATAAAACTCTCTCCTTGTCTCTCCCGCTTTTTAAGCCACTTAAGTCACTTGATACATACCACACACCATAGTCTGCTTTTGCCTAAGGTTTCATGAATTGCTAAAATTTATTAAAATCAATCGCAAAAGGCCTCTAAGCCAGTCCTCCATCTATTTTCAAGCAGTAAGTAAAAGAGTAAAGTTGCCGTTTGCTCCGTTCCTGATAATCCTTATCGATACGTTTGAAGCACAGAGTGGCCGCAAATGCTAATAGTGAAACGGCTGCCCCATTCTTTTTAGAAGCGTACTTCACGATCTTCGCGAGCTTTTCAGTGACCTTTTCCTGTGACTAAGCATGCAAGGTTTGCTACTGCAAATCTTTTAATATTTTTTTCTTGTCGCGTTAGAATCGTGTTGAGCGAAATACAGCCTGTGAAATTTCACATAAAATTCTAGAAGCCGTTATACAGCCGCAATCTTCTCGCATATTTTAATATCTCTTTAGAGATATCCATTCTGTCATCTTTTACTATTGTCACTCACTATATGGGTGGCTAGGAATAGTATTGCCAAAGTCCGTTATTTGTTTGTCGAATGTTTCAAGCTTGTTCGTACCCCCTTACCATAGTTCATTGATTAAAATTTCCAGTTGAAATTAATGTAGTCCCGAGACGTCAAGTTCAACATTCGGGATATATTCGATTCGGTGTTGCTTTTGTTTTTATTGTGGAATGTAAGGTTCAGCACTGCCCTACTTGGTGGGATTGCTTAGAATTTGAGCTTAGATCCGATATGGGAAATTATTCTTAGGTTTAATGTAATGATCTCGTCAACAGCTTTAGCTGAAGGTATCTAAACAAGGTTAAGTGATAATACAGGTTGCTATCAAGAATGGCGAGCTTGGATAGATCCCACTCATTTGGAGATAGACCGTTTCACTGCCCCATAAATAACTCGGTGTTATATTTAGTATCTAGGGCAATCAATTTGGATTACTTTCACTCAGGATTGCAGTTGTTGAGAAACGGATAACGCCTCTGTCGGTAATCACTCATTCAGAAGTACGATGGGTCCATGTATGCCAATCTTTGTATCTAGACTACCCTATTGTTTCCCACCAACCATATCACTCATGTTCTTCTAAATATTAAAACATCGAGTCATTGTTAGCTGATTAGTGTCTAGGAGTCAAATTGGCAAATATGTAGCGTTTCACAAGTAATACATGCGTACTCTCGCTGGTACTAAAGCTTGGTAATCATGAACATTCATGAATTTCAAACCATAAAACAAGAACCTACTGAGGCACACACAGAACATATACTTGGCCCTCTCGAGAATGAATAGTAACCAAAGATCGTTCGAAGTAACCAACATATGACCGTAATCTCTATGACGGAGAATCTCTAAATTTTGGATATCTAAATTTATATACAATTGGAGATTAATTTATACAAAGCCATTTGTTGAAGTATCACTGACAGTGAAGTTCTTTCATGCTTCAAAGGGGACTTATAATTTTGCGACTGTTTAATATCAAAGGAAGCATTTCGATCAATTTGGACACAGAGGTGCAATTCGACCTCAATGCAGCGCATAAAGAGACTATAGATCAGATCCTATTGTTATTGTCCGATGCCGAACAGCACGATGGTTTTTTTAATACCTTATCGCCCGATGTAGAATTACTGGAATAGATAATGAGGAAACAGGGCATAGGAAATCATTCGAACACAGAGATGTGAATGCACTGAGAGAACTTAAATCCATAGTGACCAAGATTATTCAAAATAAGGGAAGGTTTCGTGCAAGTCTTTGTTGGAAATAGGATACTGGGGCCCATTACTTCTTGATAATTTTGTCTCAATAAAATCCCAATATCGAGGGATATTACACATCTTGGAGCCACTTTGCATGGTGACAAGCCTAGTAAGATCAGGCGGTATAGAAGTCCTGGGTGGAAGAGTGAGTCGCACCCTCAATTCAAAAATGTTCAGGCTAAGGGTTAAATTTGCAAGATGTTGATATAGTTTGAAGATTTTACGAAAAGATAAATGATGGATACAATTCTGTGGCTGCAAGTGTGAGAATAGCCAGTAGTGAGGAGCAATTGGATAATGTGCCCTAGCGTGGACCAGAATGAAATCGAGTTTGATGCAATACTTTTCAGTGACTTGCAGGCAAGTTGGTATGTGGCAATTGTCCCTTTTCTTGGTATATTCGTAAATATCTCATATATAGTAGACATGATGGATAATTTATCGCTCTTACAAATATCAATTCCAAGATTCAATCCTTCCAATTACAGAGAAGGTTAGCCATCAAAGCTTTTTGCAAAGCCTGGTTCCATAGTCAATGACATCCCACTGTTCTGTTCCTGGCGTTGTTCGAGCATAGAAGACTCCTTGGGGATCCCAGACTTTCTTCAACCGGAAGAGGCGTGGGTAGTTGCTTCCCCAATACGCCTGCTGCCAGTCCGGTTCCTCCAGGTTACCCTAGCATATGATCAGTACCATCATATTATGACTAAATTCTTTATCGAAAATGAAAATTTAATAAGAGTACCGTTGCCTCACCTCGTTAACATATGCAGCTCCATGTGGGGATGCCGCACGTAATGGTCCGTCAACTTGATTCGTAAGCAGCACTTGTGCGGCGGCCTTTTCAGCCCAGGTAGAGATTGTAGGTAGAAGCAAGGCCGAGATACTAAATGAAGATCCGTCCCGCCAGACAGGGTTAATGGCGTTGTCTACAACTGGCGCACCGTAGCCAGGCCCTACTATGTGACCGATCATCCCTGATTGCAAGTTAAACTATGATTGAGCCCACCATGAGATATTATAGGAAACATACCACCCTGAGATGCAGCAAGTGATTGTCTTATAGCATCTACAATCCCATCACCGTTTTCTCTGATATCAGTTTTAGAGAATAAACGCCCACCAACAAGCATAGTAACGCCAGCACCTTCGTCCGCGAAGAGATCTAGGTAAAGCTCGAAAAAAGTAGGGAATTCTTTCACCACAAGGTCATGAGGAATACCTTCTAGGGTTAGCTGATCGATTAAAGGCTTGATGATTTGTCGAATTTTGGCCGCATTCATGTTAGGACCTACGAAAGGTTGAACATTGAGTGACCCGGGGAAAAGCTCGTAGTATACAAACATTCCGTGCTCGACCCATCTGTTAGATAAGTTATGGAAGTGGCGAAACCCTACCCGCATCCGTTAGTTCCTTGGAGTATTGGGGAGAGAAAGGCGGTCTTCGGGTCTAATCTTACCTTTCCAGAACAATTCCGTGTCATTCGTGTGGGTTCCATTGATTCGGAGAATGACGCCTGCAGAAGGAATCTCAGGGAAAGTTTTCACCGTGACTGAGAGGACCGCTGCGAATGTTGAGGGCCCCCCTCCTTTCAGTGCCCAGAAAAGGTCCGGATTCTCTCGCGCATTTGCCGTTCGATAAACCCCATCCGCAGTAATGACTTCGAAGGAAAGAGCTTGATCAGCGGCTAGCCCGTGGAGGCTTGCAAGAGGGCCGTGACCCCCGCCTTTTCTCTTGTGAGCTTCTATTCTTTTTTTATTAATGATGGAGTGGTTTACCTTGAATATAACCACCAGCAAACCCCACTGTCTGTCGTATTGTTAAAAAAAGATAAAATAATGGATTATATGAGAGTAGACTTACCGGACACTCCCCTGTAACAATTGCCACCTTTGGGCTCTGCTCGAATGCTTTCCTCAATAACTCCCTTCCTTGCACACCTGCTCCTACCTTCACTGCACCCCCCTTCCACTCCCCGGGTCCCACATACTTCTTAATGAACTGTACATCTTTAAACCCATGCGTATTAATAGCCAACGAACCAAAGCCAGTTGAGCGACCCATGAAGTCGTGCCCTGTATTTCTGATGACCAGCCTGACATTATTTTCGCGTGCAAAGTCAATACCCGCTTTGATGTGCTCTTTTGTTTTGGCGAGGATTACGTATTCTGGGTAGTACCCGAGTGTACATTGATCGTTTGGATTTAGAGTAGGGAGACAGGTGTTGTTTGTCCAAAAGATCCAAAGATTTGTTACTTCGCGATCGGTGGTCCATTGCTCACCAGGGAAGTTCTGAGTCACTTCAGCACAGGCCGCAGCATTATAGGTTGGTTTCCCCTCAAAGGCATTGTAGCAGACAGCAGCATCGGGGATGACTTCTTTGAGAAGGCCAGATACGGTGGTGTTTAAACCTCTCCATTTGGAGACTGAG
Organism: Clavariopsis aquatica; assembly: GCA_013620735.1. Lineage (NCBI taxonomy): Eukaryota > Fungi > Ascomycota > Dothideomycetes > Pleosporales > Clavariopsis > Clavariopsis aquatica. The sequence continues at coordinate 15,026 of JAAZQE010000620.1, forward strand.
GGCCAGCAGCGATCACCAGGGTAACATTTGCAGTCGTATCGAAACCCATTAGATGTAATGATATTGGCGCGAGGCTGCAATTCTGGAAGTGCAAGCGCACAAACCACAAAGGGAAAATAGAAGAATAATCTGCGCGTCATTGCTAGGTAGACACACGACTACCTAGTCAAATTCTGTGACGATGAGATACAGGAACAGATGTACCTTATATCTCGCTGTAGAGTATCCCAAGACTTGAAGCCAAGAAAATACCAATTATTAGGATCACCTGTTCTACAAGGGCAACTCCCTGGAACGTCACCAGCAATTACTACGAGCAGGTACCAAGCGCTGACTGCATGCATTTCGTTGGCAAATGAGCGAGAGAAAGGTACTGCCGAACCGCCACTTCCTAGCCTCCAATATTGAGTACATGCATGGCGGCATCCATAACCGGGAACGTCAGCAAAGCCCTGAAAGTTCTGGGTGTCGGGAAGCGAGGTGCAGTAGGGCGATCACCTGCTGCGTTGCCCGGATTGAGAGAGATAACACCGTCCAATCCTGTAGTAGGCGTCCTCGTATTATTTTAACAGGGCTGATCTGGTCTAACTATTTCCGGGTCTGTTGGTGTACCATGGTTTGAGCGAAGATCGGCACAAATATGAATATTACTGGGGCCAAAGAGCAAGATCTTTGCGCCATTTTACGGATTAACTTTAAACTTTCAACCACGTTACTCGACATAGGACCTTATGGCTGACTCTATGATCATTTCTAATTTTATTGATGTTGATTTTCATACTTTCCGAATCTAGTCTTATTGAAGGTTTTCATGCTATGATAATTAGAGCGAATGAGGATCAAGAAAAGGGCAAAAGAGATACTAGATATGTGATTGTCTTCAATTTCCTGGAAATAAACTGACAAAATACCCATTCTTGATCCCCAGTTATGTCGATACTGTTATGAATGTATCTTTGGTTTTGAATGATGTCTATTCTGAACCCATTAGTAACAAGGCTTACCATGCCGACAATCTGTTTCCTTCAATGACTGCACTACAAGTAGAGGTCCTAAATTTAGGATCTTTTTCCTGAATAACATTCTACGAGCATCCTTTTAGCATTTCGCATTTCTCTTCGTATGTGGACATTAAATAGCGCCTTCATTAGAATCATTCAGTTGAAAGACTGAAGCCTAGGATGATGAAAGGAGACTAGACCTGTTACCTTCACCAACTTAGAACATATCATTCTGCGCCACGAAACCAGAAGACTTGGTTAGTCTTGGCATTGGTTAAAACTGCGATAGAACGGTTATATTAAAGTGGTTTTAATTTGAGAAATATTAGGTCCTGGGCGTAATCATTATCAAGCATGCGTTGTGTGAAGTATAACTTCAGTGGAAGATGTGAGACTAGAGGCGGCCACATGAGATGTCCAATGCATAATCTTCCTAGATCTTTTGTGGGCATGATTTATTATTCGATTCACTAAATTGACTTAGATCAGGATATGGAATGGGTTGGTATTATATAGAATAATCCATTTGTACCCAATAGGTCCGAGATTTCAAGGAGAGCATATACCTTTGCCATGTGTATTAATAATTCCTTGGCCTACTTCCTTTGGGTATCCCAATTCAGATATAGTTAGTCATTCTAGATATATTGAACTAGCAAACAAAGCATGAGAGTGGTAGGATGTTGTAACGTCCTAAATGGAGGGCTATAGGAGATAGATCTCAGCTGGTCCCAATCGCTAGTCTTAGTTGCCAGAAGCAATAGCATCTGAGGCTACCAGAAGGAACTCGCTGGTATTTAAACAAGAATAGATGGCGGATTTTGTGATTCGCAGAGCTGCTGCTCTCCGCCACTGGAGTTTCTGATAAATATGAATTGGTTGGGGGGTGAGTGTCTACGGTATCTTCTCTTCTGGATTTGCTGCACAATCAAGATGATGGTGGGCCTTGTAGAAATTGTGGATCTAGGAATTCACGGAGTTGAAGCAACGCGATGTTATGCATCAATCCTGTCGTCCTAAAATAGATCGTACATATTGGGTGCAGATGTGGTGTCTTCTTTCAGCAACCCCCTGTCAGGGCAACCACCACAACCCCCTATGAAACTCAATTGGTCGCCCCAGTAATATCAGCAAGCCATTTGGATTCCCAATGGAACCTGCCGGTCGAGTTGCTAGTCACAACAAACAGAACAGCGCACCGTGGTTCCAGGGGTCGAGGAGTAAATGGAGATACCAAGCGGTTGTGATGAACTACAGTTGAGGTCCTGCTGTTAGGCTCACTCATCCTCCAAAGTTTGATTATTTAATGACTACTTGCCAAACAAATGCTTTCAGAAGAAGCAAGCACATAATGGGGTTGAGTCGAATTGAGAAATAACCCCACTTTGCTGATAAGGATACGTAAAAATAAGTCGTTTCAGTTGGCAACTATTCCTGCTTGGGGTACAGGTGACCATTAGGAGAGGACTGCTAATAGACGAACGTAATATCTTGGGACTTGACGTCACGATCTATGGCCCCGATATGTGCCCTAAACATGAGATGTCTTATTTTTGTAATTGAGTAGAATTGGTTCACTCATGGAGTAATTCTGAGGACATGGTTCAAACGATTGGATGGGAGCTCGAGTCTTTGGTACATCAACTGATTTTCCGGATAATTACAAACTGAAGTCGTATTCGTCTCTTGAAATATTGGTGTCGCTTACGCTAAGACACAAGGGTCATCCATACCCTTGCTGTAAGATACCCTTTTTTTCAAGTGCAAGCGAATGCTTCCAGATCTAGAATGTATACACTAATTATCGGAGATTTCCGCTACCCAAGTATTTTCCAAAAATGGATTCAGTAAGATACACTATTTTTATATTGTCAATGAGTCGTATGCTCTTTAGTATTAAGATGAAAATGTTTTGTAAGACTCCTCTATCAAATTTTCCTTTTTATCTCATGTTCTAGCTGAATAACGAATTATGGGAATTAGAGTTCCTTCTTAAATCCTGAAATATATACCTACTGTGGTGTAGTAGAGTGGCGAGG
>JAAZQE010000621.1:0-18055 GCA_013620735.1 Clavariopsis aquatica
TCTCTCTCTCTCTCTCTCTCTCTCCCGCTAGTCCGATTTTGGATCCAACACATTTCTACATCCGCTAATACCGGTATGCCCACACTCAAATAGCACACACAACGCCAGTTAAATTGCAGGTTGGTGGAAATACACAGTGCCGGTTTTCCCGTCCAAGGAAGATCCTTTCAGAGTCAGAGGAAAATCCAAGATGTTTTGTTCATAGGCACAACACAATATGTACCGTGTGTGTGTGTGCGAGTGTGTGTGTGGTGTTTGGGTGGGCAAAATTAATAAACTCGTGTGCATTTGAAACACCCATCCCGTCTTCGCCAGGCAATTCTCGTGCTTGCAATACGACAAAAGGGTTGTCGTGTCACAAACTCATCATTTGAGGCCATCATATTAATGACAGTACGTGATGAATCCCCACCACCAACATCAAGACTAGGACTAGGGGGGACATGAGATCAATCACAACGCAATGAGGATCCGAATTCTACCCTACAATCCATCCGCGCACCGCAGGACAGGTAAACACTTTTGCTATAGGAAATGAGCGCTTGAACCCACAAACCTATACATTCCACCTCCCGTCTCTTTCGACAAAAATTACAGGATGCATAAAGCGTACCGCTGTCGTGAAATCGAAAGATGAAAAAAAAAAGGAAACCACCCATCGACAAATGAGGAACCCCATTCGCACAGCGCCGGCCCAGATGAAGCTTGCAAGTCAATAGATGATGATTCGTAGTTGTTGCTGTGGTGTGTATGGTGGATGGTCTGGTGACGGAGAAACGATACAGATATGCTCAAGACAAGACGAGTGGCGACGCCAAGTGAATTGTAAAGCTAGCTCAATGATCCGACCCTGTATGATTCGATGGAATATTACGCCGTTGGAAAGACGAGTGTGGTTTGTAGGGGGACGGGAATTAGGGAATAAGGGTCAGGGTCAGGCGGGGAAGATTCAACAACACATGACAGCCGTGAGACCACAGCCACCAAATGCACTTGATGCCGGCATCTAGATCGAAGTGAACAAAGTTGAATGCCCTTCATGCCACTAAATTTGAGTCAGAATCCAGGAGCAATTAGCTCTGCTTGCACTCAGCAGCCTCCTGCTTCGGTTTTGTGCCGTCGTTCTGTGTCTGCGTCAGAAAATACCGAAACGGCAAGTGAGAGAGCATTGTAGAAGTTACCTCATCATCTGATTCCTCCTCCTCGTCCCGGTCGTCGCTAAGTTCGTCTTCGTCCTCATCATCCTCATCCTCGAACTCACCCTCGTCAAACTCCTCCATATTCTCATATTGGAGGGCCTCGCCCGTGAACCAGTCAATGGCGCGGGGAATGAGCTTCTCCTTGATGTCTTCGCCGAGTTGGTAGTCAAGCTCCAGACGCTCCTCAATGTCCGAGGTAGCATCGTCCTCCTCAGTTGGAGGCTTGGGCGGGTCGAAGAAGTTGAAGAAGGACTCTGTAGGGACAGTCTTCTTCACAACGCGGGTTTGCTTGGTGTCTGTGAGAGATATTAGCCGCATGCCGCAGGAGTGTAGCCTATGTAGGGAGCTTACTCTTATTTCGTTGCTTCTTGCTCTCAATTCGGACGGTAAGGTCCTTGCCTGCTTTCCAGTCGACCTTGTCGCCCTCGGCGTGGTCGTAGATGAAGTCTCCACCGTAGCCGTTCTCTTCCTGGTAAAAGTACGTCTTGGTGATGGTCTTGTTGGTGAAGTACTCATTCTCGGCGAATTCAAAAATGAGACGGAAGCCTGGTCGGTCGAGGTACTCCATGCGGATGTCAGTGAGCGACTTGAGCGCCGCCTCGTCCCGGTCGGTAATCATCTCAGCGAGCGAGATCTGGTTCTTCATGGCGCTCAGCCAGAACTCGGGAATTCCCTTGACGTCCTTGCCCTCGTCTGTGTTGAGCTCCTCTTCCGGAGTGTCGTCGTCCTCGTCGTCCTTGGTCTCGCCAATCTTCACCTGCTCCTCGGTCGGCTCAGAGGCTCCATTGACAATCTTCGCGCGGGTCTGGTACAGCGGTGTGAACTTGGCAAAGTACTTCTTCTCCAGCTGCAGGACTTCCTCCTGGAACTCGGCCTCGAGCTTGGAGTGGTCCTTTTGCACGGCCTTGAGGCCGGCCACGCGGCGGCGGACTGAGACGGGCAGCGATTCAATGTACCCACTTGATCTGCCCACCAAGGTGCCGAGCTTCGCCTGCATCATGGAAACAAGGGCGGGGTTCGCAGCGAAGAGGCCGGCGGCGGCACGCTCCATCTCCTCTGTGCGCAGAAAATTCAGATTAGCGGTCAGGCTCGTCGAGGGCGGTTTGCGCGGGGCTGGAGGGGCAAGAGGGAAATATTTTGCTACTCACCCTCCTTGATGCTGGCCACGCCGGGCTGCTGGGCGCGCGAGGAAATGGGCGCGGCATTTGCGGGCGTGTTCTGCGGCGTGCTGGTGATCTCAATGTGAGCGTTTGGGATCCACATTGGGGCGTGCGGTGCCGTCATGGTGTCGGGAGTGTCGAATTTTGCGTGCTGTGGGGTGGAAGGGACTTACGGAGCGCCTATGGTGTCCAACTTCTTATTGCGGATGGGCTCGGACATGTTGGCGGGAGTATAAAGACGATGGCGAGGGCTCGCAGTTGTTGAGCGGGTGGGTTGGTTGTTGGTGAGCACCAGGCGCGAGTCTGCAGAAATGTTCGGCGGTTGAGGGCGGCGCTAGGATTCGCCCCTCTATGTAACTCGGTCGGGCTAGCTCGTCGACACAACCACGCTCGCACAAAGAAAGCCTGGCGGGAGCGTACAAAGTAGAGGGAGCGCCTGGTTTGGCGCTGGCCGCCCTGCTTGCCAGCCAGCCAGCTAGCCAGCCTGCCTGCCTGCCGCCCTGCCTGGTCTTCGCTGCCAGGCCCGATGTGGGCATCCAAGGGCGGCCCAGCGCGGCCATCCAGCAGCCTCCACGACGCGCATTCCCCGGGGCCACCGCCGCCACGACACATCACTGACGCACTCACGCACGCACGCATGCAATCTCCAGGTCGGGCGGTGCCTGCGACGTCGCCGAAGCTGTGCCTTCATTGCATTGCTAGTCAACTACCGGTACCCTCGCCCTCGCCCTCGCCGCCAAGCCCTCGCGTCGCAGCCTTGTCAATGTCTATAAGTCTATCCTGGTATCGAACGCCATATGCCCGAGCCACGCCTTGCTTCAAGAAGAGAGAAGAAGAAGAAAAAAAAAACTTTGCCTTCGCGCGCCAGGCCTAGACCCCAAAGCAGAAGGTCGCCCTCGTCAAGCCCGTGGTGCTGGGAGGCCCGCAGCTACGAGCTAGGCGCTGGGGCTCGGGACCCCTTCTGCATCAATAAGTAGTTTAGTAGTTCTGGATGCGCTTGAGCCGCCTCGTTGCCAGGGCGGCCATGCTGGCCGAGAGCGCCCCAATGAACAGGCATACGGCGATCGCGTTTGGCCCATCGGTTGAGTGGTGCTCGTCCGGGTGTGCTTCTTTGGCCAGCTCGGGGCTCTTGCCCGGCTCCAGGATGGAGAAGACAACCCAGGAGATGGCCGTGCCGACGAACTGGGGGAGCGTTGTATACAGATTCATGATGCCCAGGTAGGCTCCGGAGCTCGCCCCGCTCGAGCCGTGGCCTTGGTCCTCGAGGCCGTGGTTCAGGTGGAGTTGCACTGGCGACTCGAGCTCGATGGAGCTTCTCGAGAGATGGCCGTACGAGTGGCTATTGGGCTGGTTGAGCCTGTTGATTTCCACACCGAGGAAGGTGAATGGCGCCCAGCAGCTGATAGCCCACGAACTGCAGAGCATTAGATCATGTATATCACCCGCGAGAAAATTAGCACTCACATTCCGCACACTGCAACAATCATAGTCGCACTGTGCAATGACCGCACAAACGGCGCCATGATCATGGACCCCGCGAAGATGCAGTGAGAGATCGTCCACATGGTGAGCAGAGAAGGCTTGTATTTCTCAATCTCGATCATGAATGAAGCGATGCTCTGTGGCGGACGGGGAGTGAACCCTGGGCTATCGTCCTCTGGGCTCTTAACCACAAATGGGAGCACAACCGACATGACGAACGTGATGATGGAAAAGGCGATCAAGGCCATGGACCCAATCCGGCCAACCTGGCCGGTCAAGTCACTGGCATTCTTTACCTCTGCGGGGGCATCGTATCGGAGATAGATCTCGCCGACCCACGTCGTGCTGTAGAATAGAAAAGGGAACCATCCTGTCCAGGTCTTAGCACATATATATTCACTTGAACATCAAGTGTATGATACTCACCAATCCACGCCCAGAACTGCACAAAACAAATTGCCGCAATCCCCTTGGGCAAGCTCGTAGCCGTCTTCGCGATAGTGGCCAGTATCTGGAGCGCGCCTCGCTCCTCCTCGTCCTCCTTCCCATCACTGATCAGTACTCGCTCCGTAACCGCCCAGGACGTGATTCCAACAGTAAGACACAGCGTAATAGCTGCGACTGCAGTTAACTGCTTGAACTGCGAGTCGCCCAGCATCGGCCCAAACACCTTCTTCAAATCTATTGCTCCAGCACCATATCCCACCAACGATCCGACTGCAACCATTCTGCTAGCCCAGCTACTGCCCATCTGTTGCTTTGGAATAGGCAACGTGTCCACAATTAGACCTCTACAACTCCCCTGCACAGCATTAATGGCAAAGTCTATCCCGTAAATGCTAAACACAGCCAGGAATATGGTGGCCTCTCGCACCGCCTCCTTCTCCGTCAGGAACATCTTGACCACCTCTTTTGTCCACCCCAGCAGCAACAGGAACATGGCTACAAGCACCGTCCCACACGCCATGAATGGCCTACGTCGCCCCCACCTGCTCTTGGACTTATCCGCGACTACGCCGACGATGGGCTGCATGATGAGGCCGGAGAGAGGACCCGCGATCCACACGAGTGAGATCTTCGACTTCGTGAGCCCGAGTTCGAGGAGGTACGGCGTACAGTATGTCATTTCAACATTCCATGTGAACCTGCGATTATTAGCACACGTCCTGGTGGCCTCAATTCCGGGGGATTGCGTACTGTAATCCGATCAACGACGCCGTGAGCAGCGCCATTCGCATCGCCTCGGACGAGCCCTTGACTTTGGGCGTGCCCATCCATTGCGAAACACCGTGCATGTTTTCCTCTTTGCGCTGCTTCTTGGCCGCTATTCTGGTGCGGAAGTTGCTCGCGTGTGAAGCGACTGTCGCGCTCCTAGGCCTGGGTTGCGCTGGTTGATTGATTATGGTTGCATTGGGGGTACAAGATTTTGCAGGAATGTGGTACGGGTCGTGGTCAAGCTGACAATTGCAGGTGCAAATTAGGGAGAGGGCCTCAGCCGGTGAGGGGAGCTTGGGTTATTAGAGATCTGTTCACGGGCAGCACGGAGATGTCAGCCCTGGTTGTGGCTTGGCCAACCGTTCCGATGCCTCCCACTGCATTTGCCAAAATTAGCTCATGCACAACTAACTCAACACCATGGCACAGACCCCTCTTTAGCTTCCCTTGCTGACTGTACTGTTTCGTGGTACTTGTTACGAAGATGATAATTATGCGAGTGAGCTCCCCTCCTAACCTAATTTCTATCTATATTTCATCTTGTTTTCCCTCAAACACTTTTTCTATCGTTGTACGGTGAAGTGTCCGTTATCAGCGGCCCCGCGTACACGTAACTCAAGACGTTTCCCCACAATTTTCCAACCCGCCTGCCGGCCGGGGAATTTCCGCAGATTCAAGCTGACATGTTTCCTCGGACAACTCTTAGTATTTCTCGTTACATGTGCACCCACAGTATATGATTATGCCGTAGCTTGGAATTTATTTAGTAGGCACCAAAGGTAGTACTACAGACAGATGTCTTGGCTTCAGACTCAACATATAGAATCGAACCAAATCAGTGAGCACATTGTGGGTATACGACGCGCCTTTCCCCTATGCATTGCGTGAATCAACTATGCCCAGATCCTGGACGGCTTGGGACAACTTCAGTCCCTCGACTCAATGCCGAACTCATCCTGTACCTCCATAATCCGAACACCACGTGAATCCGCAATCAATCCCATTAAGCCCTGCCCAGCATCTTTCATCTCGTTGTACTTGTGGAGAAGCTTAATGTGCCTCTTGACAATTTTGTTAGCTGCCTTCATAATGTCTGCATTGGTAGACTCGGCCTCAGGAGCAATGGATGATGCGTCAGAATCCTCATGATGGAGCACAATTTCCTGAACATTTGGAAGGGCAGCCAGCGCAGCAATCAGGGTAGCTCTTTGGGCTCTTAGATCGATGACTATGTCTTCTTGCGACATTTTGGCAGAGCTCAATCGCTTCTGGCCTGAAGTAGCCTTTGTAGGAGACAGCTGAGATGGTGGCGGCGGGGCAACCTGCATTTGGGGGTGATTCGTCTCTTTTAGTTGATCAAAATTGTGGGCAGCGGTTGCATCCAGGACAGAGGCTTCTTTTGTACGATTATCATGTTGATCTAACATTTCCACATCCACGTTCTGTTCCACTGTCTGTTTCGACAAGATATTGCCAGCTAAACCTACCTTTTCGTCTGAAAAGGCGGGCAAGAAATCTCCTGGCAGTATCGTCTGTTCAGCCAGTTCGGCGGGTGTTTCAATGTGCGCGATCTTTAGTATACTTTTCGTTCTCTCTAGTAGTACCTCGGACTCTGCCTTTGTACTTGAATTGACCGGTTCCTCTACAAAATTTCCAGATTTATTCATATCTCCTGATGTGGAAACATGGCTCGTAATTGTATTCAAGTCATCCCTGGATCTTTTTTGTAAACATGTCTGCTCTGCAGGCGAGGTGTTTGTTGTGATTGCTATGGATAGTGGCTGATCTGAACGTATTGTTTTGATAGAAGTGGCTGACTCCACATCCAGTTCATCAGTAAGCTTGAAGGCAACATGGAAAGAATCGGAAGTAGCTGACAAGATCTACCATCAGAGTCAGCCGGAAGAGTCTATCAGTATAGGCGTGTATTCCTTGTGATGTTTATTTACCTGCTCTTCTCCAGCGGCTGGTTCCTCTGACTCCACATTCCAGCTTGTTACCCGAGTTTCAGTCTCGCGTCTTGATGGTTGATGTGCTGGTGAATGCTCTTGTGAAGCTACTGAAGCTACTGAAGTTGGATTGCAGACTCGTTCTGTGGCATTTTCTCTCGCAGAATGGGTATTTTCCGTGTGTGATGAACGGGTATTTGTGGAATTGTCATGGTCGATAACTGCCTGAAACATTGCATGTTCTTCCAAATGTTGCTCAGATGTCCTGGGGCTGTCCATGTCAAGGTTTGTTGACGTTGAAGTCGGCTGCTCTGTGGATACTAGAGGCTTTCCAAAGATTAAAATTTCAGGTGTGCCCTCACCTCTAGGCATGGCTTTGGTAGAACCTCGCACCTTGTCACATTCTCCTACAATGATATCGTTACATAGTAGACTTGGCTCCGCCGAGCTCTCAGCTTCAGCTTTAGTGTCTTGGTCTAAACTCCGCTGCGTTGAATATGGTAGCTGATTGCCTTGTGATTTCAAATATTGAAGTCGATGGTTAACGTTAGTCTCGTTTGATATCTCTGGCTCTTGTAGAAGCCCTGTGTGTGGTTCTGCTGCAGCCTTCACGTGATGCTGTGCTGAAAGGTTATCAGTGTTTGAATTAGCGACGATTATGTCTTTCAAATCTTGGTCCTGCTTGGAAGCCAAGTTTTCGTTCAGATTTGAGGCTAATTTTGAAGCATCCTTGACAGAAGCTTGGTTGCCGGCAGCCACATCTCGGCCAAGATTCCGGGATATTCGGAGTCGAGTTGGAGGGAGCTCGTTGGTATCTGGCATGACTACAGGCGAAGATGACAGGGGCTCATCTTCAGAGTCGGGAATTTCTGTGACGCCATTTCTGATCGCCATGTCAATGAAGTGGAAGTCTGGTGTACGAGTAGAAGCGCATCAAGAGGGTTCACATGGGGTGGGTCCAATGCCAAGACGGAGCTACGGTTCACCTCCATCACGTAAGCGGAGGGATGATGCATGAAAGAACGTAGCCTTATTGACGCTCCGATCCGCCCCCCATTCCTGGACCCGAGCGGAAGCCGGATGCCTCTTAAACGTTGAAACCTCCCTCGTCGGAGCCATATCACACCATCGATCACCCGTCTGGACTGATTCTAGCTAACGCGCATCGCCCCATTTTTAAAAGAAGCATGATACGTGCCGCCGGACCAGGGCGAGGAGTCGCCTTTGCGGCGTTTCTCGTCCTCAACTTCGCAACAATAGGACATACACACGAGCACCACATGGACAACATAGAAGAGGGCCACGCCATTTCTGTTGACCCGATCGTACGTCAAAGCCAGAGTGCGCCGGTTGCCGCGGAGGAAGCAACTGCTAACGAATGCCTCAGGACACAATACTATGGATTCACATCCTCATACAGGTGCTAGCTTGGGGCGTGCTATTCCCCACGGGAATGGTTCTGGGGGTGAGATATTCTTACTTTAATTAGCACTGACAATACTGAGCCCATCTTTTAGATAATCAGGTCCAAATGGCACGTTCCCCTTCAAACTACTGGCTCCGTTCTCGCTGTAATTGGATACTTTCTGGGCCATAAACACAAAGGCCGCCAGTTCGCCCCAAATGTACATTCGAAAGCCGTACCAACTGTAATGCTTCTTCTAATAACACAAGTGGTTATGGGGGTGTACCTAAAGCTTCATATGGAACGGGGAATCCATGGGAAGATACGGAAAGTAGTTGTAAAGGCCCACGGAGTCGTCGGAAAGTTCATGCCAGTCGTGGCCTGGGTTCAATTTGTGTTTGGCGGCATAACAAGCCTGGGATTCTGTCAAGCAGACCATACGGGACAGTGTTTAGCACACTTCATCATGGGCGGCGCATTTATTGGCTATGGAATCCTCCTTACTATACTTCTTCTCGTCGGTCAGGTGTGGCTCCGGAAGTCCGGAAGAAGCCAGGAATTCTTCGACTCAATGGTCATCGCTGCATGGGGATGCGTCAATACTTTCACCGAGCATCGTTGGGGCGGTCCCTGGGTTGCTAATGATTTGCAACACACGACCATGGGCATAATATGGTGGTCTGCGGGTTTAGTGGGTATTTGGCTAAGCCGTAAAAGAGACGGGACGCCGAAGAGGAACCTCATTCCTGGAATCGTCATTTTGCTGACGGGATGGGGCATGTCCGCTCATCCTCAGCACCTGCCATTGTCAACCATGGTGCACACGATCTTTGGTTATACGCTTATGGCTGCCGGAGTCACGCGGATTATTGAGATCTCGTTTGTGCTCAAGGATCACAATGCCACAACCACCGATGGCTCAGACCCGAACAGTTTCCAGTACTTGACTCCATTCGTAAGTTACATAGCTCTCGCCTCTGATAATATCATGTTAATATCTAGCCAGCTCCTTTATGCCTCCGGTTTCCTATTCATGGGTGCAACAGAAGAACAGATGCAACTCCTTTCAGATGCTGGGGTGACGCATGTTTCTTATGTACTCATTTTATACAGCATTGCATTCCTACTTTTCCTCTGTGAGTTCCTGTCCCAGTCTCAACTTTGGCTTCGTCTAATATTCCCCAGTCGTCAACATGCTTCTCCATCTCTACGGCGTTTCAACCTGGGCGCAAGATAAATCTGACGACGAGGCACCGAGGATTAACAGCAACGGCACTGCTAACGGACACATCCGAGCGGACCGCACAGTACATGATGCCGAAGAGTTCGAGCTTGCAGGCTTGATGTCAGATGACGAAGAATCAGACACGCCAATCGCAACTAAGGAACGCCCGACAGTTGAGCAGTGATGCGCATTTTGACCCCTTTTTTTTTCTCTTTCTTTTTACACTCCCATCGTTTGGGCATAGGGTTATGATATTTGGAGAGTGGGTTTGGCGCTGTATATAGAGAGGGCATTGGGATACCGGATGAATGAAGCGCACGTGCTATTGGCTTTATACCACTGCTAATAATTACACTTTTATTTCACTAATTACATTTGTACCTTTTTGCATTACATAGAAAACTATCCATAGGCTCGTCAAGCGCCACAGAACTCTGATCAGGATGGCTGTTGTGCATATGAAAGAATTATGTGGTTATGCAACATTAGTCACCACGAGGAGGAAGTCATTATCAGATAGGGGAACTACACCGATTACAAGCTCTAGAGAACTATTGCACATAGTGCGGTGTCGTGAAATGCGGCGGAAGGTATGGGAAGAGCGGACATTAGCAGAGAGTTGTAAAGACTAGACTTGAACCAGGAGCATTGTGTCCAGGTCTCAATATATCTATCATGAGTGCGACTGCAGGCCATGACCTCTCGGTTTCAGTCAAGAAACCGCCACGGAAGTGCCTTGCGCGATATAGTCACTCGCCGACAAAGAGATACCGAGATGTGTTGGAATTGATCGTTTTCCATTGATCCTAGGGAGGAGTCTTGATTGATTTTGCCATTGTCATGGTTTTCCGAAAAAACAATGGACACCGTTGACCAGCCAGAACATGCCATGTGAATGAAACCGAGTTTAATGAAGCCTCCCCGCCTTCATCCTCTTGTTCCGCTGCCGGGTTACGCCTCGTACCAGCTACCTTCCCCCACATCTACCGTCCCCTCCCCTGACCTCCTGTAGAAGAAATTATATCGAAGAAGGGTAAAGCATGACTCGGACAGAAGCACCCTGTGGACTTGTTAGGAGCGAGATTGGAGGATTGCAAAATTGTGACACATACGAAGGTCTTCGGTGGCAGGTTGGACCTGAACTTGGCGCGTACAACACCGCTGTTGCCTGTGTCAAAGTATTAGTGACACATATTCTATGTCAAGATTAGGTATGCGCACCGTGTGGTCGGGTGACCTTGCCCCAGATAACCCTGATCTTGGAGCCTCGGATGGATCGCTGAGCCCGGTAGACATAAGCTACGCGCTTACCGCAATACCATTGTGCCGCTGTGGAGTTGTCGACGCCTTCGAGCTTGAGGAGAGAGGTACCAGGGTTGGTGTTGCGCTTTCTGTGAGATGTTAGATGAAGAATCATGAGTATAGAGAATAATACATACCCTCGCTGGTAGGAAACGTGCTTCCCCCTAAAGAGTTTGTATGTTAGCCATCTGAAGTAATTTCAAATTCCGTGTGCGGCTCTGTAGCGTATCGCGCGAACACTCTCTGCTTCCCAAAATCCACATTCCTCAGCAACAGCATTCTGATACCCAGTTCATGGGCTATTATTGCACGCCTGACGTCCTCCAGAATGCTGTTGTGCCGTTCATGTGGTCGGGGGGGAGTAGAGAGCACGGGATTGCCGATCGCTGTTCGGGAGAGGGTCGGCGAGAGGAGGGAGGAATCAAACTCACTTCACGTAGACTAGATAGCAAGATGAATGTCAGCGCATGCAAATCAAAGCTTCAATTACAGTATCTCGATCACAGGGAACAGTGTCGTGGAAGTGGTGCAGCGCACAGTTCTGGGCGAAGCTAGAGGCGGCACTTACGGCGGTGGGAGTTCTCAGGCATGGCGAGCAGTTCCTGGGGGCTTCAGTGTGTGTGGTGGGTGTCGAGACCGGCGTCGTGGTCGTGTTGCTGGCTGTCGAGTTTGTCGTCAACGATGTGGAAGTAGAATTCGGTGTGGGTTAACTCGTAAGCGAAGGCACGGCACGCTAGTAGCAAGTCTTGGCACCAGCCGAAAGCTACGTGACTAGCACGCAACATTATGTATCTATCGATCTTTTACGCTCGTATATCGTTGCACATACTTCGGTGGCCTTTTTCCCTTGCCATTTTATTATTTTATTGGAATAGCGCATTTTTCAACTGCGCTCTTGTTGCCCGACAAGTTCCATTTCATAACATCATGAAGCAAATATTGCACGGATGTTCTGGTACCTATGCCTTTCGAGTGCGAGATGCTGGGATCAAGAACAAAATCAACTCACGAATGTACAAATATAAACTAGAAAATAGAATTGCATGAGATTTCCGAGTATCATCCATCCCACATTGTTCCTTGTCATTCCAATGGTTGGCGGCAGCCACACAGTCTAGATCAAGCCATCGCGCATCTGGCAGGAGGTCGATGCTGCAAGTTCTCACAGCAGAGGGAGAAGAAGTCAGAGTACCACTAAACCGACGTCTGCTCTATGCTAAAAGACGGGCGTTGAATGAGCGAGCGCTCTGGTATTCTCGAGCGCCATTGATTCGCTGCTTTTGCTTGGGTTTGATATACCAATTACTGTGCGTTCCCCATTTCACCCCACAGCAGTCGGAGACGTTGAGATTTGTGATTCGATTTGCAACCACAATGCAACCGCAATGCATCTTTGATTTAACCCGGGCTATCTACCTTGACCTTGACCTTGATATCGCAGTACTGAGAAGGGCGCTCCCTATGTGGGATCCCGCAGGCATGCCTTATCCGGGCGATGTATTGTATTTGTATCGTGGCCAGAACTGCCGCCGTGGCTACTATCGGGCCAGCAAAGGGCAAGGCCAGCTCAGGTTCTTCGTGTCACGCACACACAACCACTGGCAGCGCTCAGAGGGACTCGCGGGGCCCCTCCGACCATCGGGAATCCGGGAATCCATGCTGGGCAGTAAGGGCAGGCGAGTGGCCTGCCCGCGGAGGAAGCCAGCGCCAATGCTGGGGGTTGCTTTGCTGCTGCTGCGAGATGCGCGAGTTAAATAGCCTCCCAGTTTCGTTTTCTCCGGGCAGGTCTACACAGTGCAGACGAGGGGGGGTCGGTGGTTTTCAGGCCGAGGCGCGCTGTGCCCGAGGGATGCCGCCGATGCTTGTCCACCTTGTCGAGCTCACCATCGCTGCCAGCGACTTCCGGACTTCGGAGGGGGAGGGGGGCCCGCCTTCTGGGCCGCCTTCACAAAGCCGAGTCCAGAGTTGCGACGGCTATGAGACGGCCGCGAATGCTTGGTGCTTCGCCAGCCCATGGAAAATCTTCTCCAGGTTCGAAAGGGCTTGGAGCGGGCGAAGATACGACGTCTGGAGCAGCGAGAGTGAAGCACAAGGCTGGCCGGTGGGGTTCGGCGTTAGTAACCTTGACTCCAGCGGAGCTCTCTGGCTGGACTGGCTGGACTGGCTGGACTGGCACCGGAGATGCTTTGAAAGACCGCCAGCGGCTTAGTGATGCCTGTTGACCGTGCTTTTGAGTTGAGGCCTTTATAGCCCGAGTCGCGTCCACCGGCGAGCCAGCGAGGAATAGTTTGTTGTTCTCTTGCCCGCCGCTGCGCCTGTGGAAAGCTGAGTGCTCTCCAAAACGTCACCGCCGTTGCAAACCGCTAGAGCAGGGTCCGCATCAACCCCACCACACACCCGCACCCACAAAGCTTTCGTCCTCGCACAACACTCGCTCCGCACTCATCCGCAACCTCGCTCGAACGTCCTTCTACTTCCTCTCACCTGCATCCTGAGGCTCTCTTAATTGGTTCTCACACGGCCTTTTGGGTTCGCCTTCATCCATCATGGCGAACACGGTCATTCAGCCAGAGGTCGAGTCCAATGCCGGGTATGTCAAGCTGTCTCTATCCCACCGCGCCCTCGACCTTCTCGAGGATTTCAAGTGCACCCAATCGCGCCTTCGGGCGACAACCGCCGCCTCTCTGGTAGCAGGAAGCCGTCTATCGCCAGACGCCCCCTGCGGCGTGTCTCGAGTGGGGCGAGTGCGAAGCTGCGGAGAATTTGAAGCTGATTACCCTGTGCACGCAGCAACATGGAGCTCAAGGAAAACACCATTATAGTGGTGTTGGGGGCTTCCGGCGACCTGGCGAAGAAGAAGACCGTGAGTGCTCGAGAACCCCGTGTCCCAACAAAGCCCGACTGACCGCTATCTAGTTCCCCGCACTCTTCGGCCTCGTAAGTAGCGCGCGTCGTTGTCACCACTTGCACCCCCATTGATCCTTCGAACAGCACCGGAACAATTTCCTCCCCAAAAATGTCAAAATCGTTGGGTATGCTCGGACGAAAATGGACCACGAGGAGTACCTCAAGCGGGTCAAGTCCTATATCAAGACACCAACAAAGGAGATGCAGGACCAGCTGGACGAGTTCTGTGGCTTCTGTACGTACATTGCGGGGCAGTATGACCAGGACGAGTCGTTCATTGGTCTCCGGAAACACCTAGAGGAGCTCGAAAAGGACCGGAAGGAGACGCACAGGGTGTTCTA
Source organism: Clavariopsis aquatica (assembly GCA_013620735.1). Classification (NCBI taxonomy): domain Eukaryota; kingdom Fungi; phylum Ascomycota; class Dothideomycetes; order Pleosporales; genus Clavariopsis; species Clavariopsis aquatica. The sequence goes on from JAAZQE010000621.1 coordinate 14,186, forward strand.
CATGGCGCTTCCCCCCAGCGTCTTCATCACAGTGTCACAGCACCTAAAGCGGAACTGCTACCCAACAAAGGGAATTGCCCGTATCATTGTAGGCTTCTCCATTCCCCGCTTCTCGTGAATATATAGATAACCAAATGGGGAAACAGGTTGAGAAGCCCTTTGGTAAGGATCTTCCCAGCTCACGAGAGCTGCAGCGAGCACTCGCACCGGACTGGACCGAGGACGAGATTTTCCGGATTGACCACTACTTGGGCAAGGAAATGGTCAAGAACATCCTGATCTTGCGATTTGGTAATGAATTCTTCGGCGCGACCTGGAACAGAAACCACATCGACAACGTCCAGGTAAGAAGCCAGACCGAACCATCAGAGATTAGCCTAATTTGCTGTTAGATCTCGTTCAAAGAGCCGTTCGGAACAGAAGGACGAGGAGGATACTTTGACGAATTCGGTATCATTCGCGATGTCATGCAGAATCGTTAGTCGACTGCCTTTGCTTGACACAAGGAGACAGCTAACACGGCATAGACTTGTTGCAAGTACTAACCCTCCTTACCATGGAGCGGCCAATCTCGTTCTCTGCCGAAGACATTCGTGACGAGAAGGTTCGTGTCCTTCGCGGAATGCCCGCTATCGAGCCCAAGAACGTCATCATTGGACAATATGGAAAGTCTCTTGATGGCAGCAAGCCAGGTTACAAAGAAGACGATACCGTCCCCCCCGAGTCACGGTGCCCCACATTTGCCTCCATGGTGGCTTACATCAAGAACGAGAGGTGGGACGGAGTGCCTTTCATTCTAAAGGCAGGTAAGGCCTTGAACGAGCAGAAGACAGAGGTCCGCATTCAGTTCAAGGATGTTACCTCTGGGATTTTCAAGGACATCCCGCGTAACGAGCTTGTTATTCGTGTACAGCCCAACGAGAGTGTCTACATCAAGATGAACTCTAAGCTGCCCGGTCTCAGCATGCAAACAGTCGTCACAGAGCTCGATCTTACCTACCGGCGGCGCTTCTCCGATTTGAAGATCCCCGAGGCGTACGAATCGCTTATCCTGGACGCTCTGAAGGGCGACCATTCGAACTTTGTCCGTGACGACGAGCTCGATGCCAGCTGGAGAATCTTCACTCCTCTGTTGCACTACTTGGATGATAACAAGGAGATTACTCCTATGGAGTATCCTTACGGTATGCATGAAAACATTGATAGTCCTATCGCTCGTGACCTCGTTATCATTTGATGGCTAACTCTTGCAAGGCTCCCGTGGACCCGCCGTGTTGGACGACTTCACATCATCCTACGGCTACAAGTTTAGTGACGCAGCAGGTAGGACCTAACATCTGTTCTATACCCTCAACAAAATCATTGACGCATTTGGCACAGGCTACCAATGGCCCATGGCAAACTCCGAGAAGCTATGAGCTTCGTATCATTCTCGCACAAAAGTTGGCTTGCTTGAAACTCGCAGCTGGTATATTCGGAATTCTTAGTCTGCTGGGTGGAGGCGTAGCGCCCACATGTCTTGCAATGGGATGAAGGGTAGCCTAAATTTTTGATGGGCAAGGAATGTAAAGGTGTTTGACCACATGCTCCGTTGAATATATGTAAATTTGCTGATGAAAACGATGTTTGTGTGGAGTTGAGTGATTCTCGAGCCGTGCTTGGTATGACCAATTCAATTTATTTTCCATGTCCCCAGAGGCGCGTTGTGATGGCAAGCAAGCAATATGAAGTCAACTAATAATAGATGCTTGCGAGATCCGAGAGCTGCAGGATCTGCGCGTTTTTATTGAACTCCTGCAGCAGCATTTGTCGTCCATGGAACGCCGAAAACGGAGAGAGACACTGTGGCTGGAGCAACGCCACACTTTGCAAATAGCGGGGGAAAATTTTGTTCGGAGTCGGAGTTTATTAGTGGATTGCATCATCCGGCTTCAAAGCATTTTTTTTCGGCGAGCTTGACTCACGACTAGGATGACCTGTTGATTTATTTCGTACAAGTATTACTATAAAAGTGGTTGCCCGTGCCGGGTTAGTTGGAACCTTCAAGAACAATAAAGACTGGCTGTAAGTTTGCCTTTGGGGGCAAATCACTCCACCCACATTTTCGGATCTCAACTCTCCCCGCCACCCCCTCTCAACATTATCTGGCTGCAACAGACTTTGATATACGCCAATTATGAGTCCCCCAAAAGACATCGCCGGCAGCGGACTGAACCGCACAGTCTCGAATAGTTTAGACTTCAGCACGAGCCCCAGCCTCACGTTCCACAGCCCACCCTCGAGCTTTAGAAACCCCCCTCATCGCGGTAGCTACAAAGATGGCGGGTCTGGCAGCATGCCTAGCCTGGCGGGCCTCCCCGGCGCCATAGAGAGACAGCTGAAGCCATTCGATACCAAGGACATCAAGGTGCTGCTGTTGGAAAACGTCAACGCGGCGGGAGTGGAGATATTGAAGGAACAAGGTTACCAGGTTGAGGCGCTCAAGAGCAGTCTTCCCGAGGACCAATTGATTGAGAAGATCAGGGACGTGCAAGTCATCGGGATACGCTCCAAGACGAAGCTCACGGAGCGGGTGCTGAAGGAGGCTCGGAATCTCATCGTCATTGGCTGTTTCTGCATCGGCACGAATCAGGTCGACCTCCAGTATGCAGCACAGCAGGGGATTGCGGTGTTTAACTCGCCATTTAGTAACTCGAGGAGTGTGGCCGAGCTTGTGATTGCTGAAATCATCTCGCTCGCTCGCGAGTTGACGGATCGGTCCATGGAACTGCACAATGGGACGTGGAACAAGGTTAGCAAGGGCTGCTGGGAGATTCGTGGCAAGACACTGGGTATAGTCGGATACGGGCACATTGGCAGCCAGCTGTCAGTGCTGGCTGAGTCCATGGGCATGTCAGTTATCTACTATGATATCTTGACGATGATGGGATTGGGCACTGCGCGGCAGGTTGCCACCCTGGACGAATTGCTGGACCAGGCAGACTTTGTCTCTCTTCATGTCCCGGAGACGCCGGACACGAAGAACATGATCAGCAAGCAGCAGCTCGAGAAGATGAAGGACGGGAGCTACTTAATCAACAATGCGCGAGGCACTGTCGTCGACATCCCGGCACTGATCGAGTCGATGCGTAGTGGCAAGATTGCGGGCGCGGCGCTCGATGTGTACCCCAACGAGCCTGGAGGCAACGGCGACTATTTCAACAATGAGCTCAATGCGTGGACAAAGGATTTGCAAGGTTTGAAGAATCTCATCCTCACGCCACACATTGGGGGAAGCACAGAAGAGGCCCAGAGTGCCATTGGACTCGAGGTTAGCCAGGCACTGGTCCGATATGTCAACGAGGGAACGACTCTCGGGGCAGTCAACATGCCAGAGGTTCATCTACGTGGGTTCACGCTCGAGTCGCCAAACTGCGTGCGGGTTGTTTTTATTCACAAGAATGTGCCGGGTGTGCTACGGCAAGTGAATGCAGTTCTGCACCACCACAACATCGACAAGCAGATGACGGACTCGAGAGGGGAAGTCGCCTACCTCATGGCCGACATTAGCGACGTGAAGGAGGAAGAGATCAAGGACATCTTCCAGAGCCTTGAGCAGCTTTCTGGTAAGTTTGCATATGCAGCGGCTTCAAGATTGCGCAATGTGCCGTTTGATATAGATGGAGGCTAACGGCGATTATAGCGCGCATTCGTACAAGGGTGCTGTACTAGTTTTCTGGCTCAACGTTGTTCATGTCCGACCTCAGGCGGCTCAGCGCTGGTGGGGGGTGAATTCGAGTGGGCAACTAACATGAACTGGGCAATCAAGTTTCTTGCACATGTACAAGAACAACGTTGCCATTTCTCGTGGCTGGAGGCGGAGAGGAAGGG
>JAAZQE010000622.1:0-18019 GCA_013620735.1 Clavariopsis aquatica
AGAGCCAGCGCCAGAGCCAGAGCCAGAGACCCAACCAGAGGTTGTACTTGAGGATGCCATTGCTGAAAAAACCATTAATGATGACCCCGAAGTCGTGCCAGACATGGCCTCTGACTCGATCCCTGACTCAGAGGAACGCGGTATGGAGACAACACGAGATGGGCCAATAGAGGAAGCAGAAGTTCCCAAAACTACTCAGGATTTGGAGCCTCTCCTGCATAAGTCAATAGATCCACCGGAAGAGACCGCAAAAGAGGCCCCTCCACCTGTAGCGACTCCCCCAAATGAATCCGCCGTTATTGATGATGCACTAGTAGAGGAATCGCCAAGAGAAAAGCATCGAAGACGCCATTCCCATTCGCATCATGACAGTAAGCATCGCTCCCATCGAAGACGCGAAAGTAATGCCAGTACTAAAGAACCTCCTGCTTTGAACGGAATGGCTTTGATGGCTGCTTCAAAGTTCGCTGGTTCTGCAAAAAAGAAAAGACGCGACAGCATCACGGAGAAGGAAAGCAGAGGCAAGGAAAGGGTCAAGGAAGCTGATAAGGAGAGCAGCAGCCGAGAAAGGGCACACAGGGAGCATCGCTCTCACCGACACCGCGAAAAGGGCGACGAGAAGGAAAGTAAGCGTCGGGTGCTTGTGGACAAGGAGGAAGAGATTGAAAGGCGACGGCGTCATGAGGCGCGGCGTGCAGAAAAAGAGGCGGCCAGGTTGCTTGAGGAAGAAGCAGAGAGACAGAAGCGTCGTGAGGAGCGACGAGCTAGGAAGGCGGACGAGGCACGGATGAGGGGTTTGGAGGAGGAGAGACTGGAGAAAGAAGCAGAGGAACGACGCATCCGACATGAAAAGAAACGCGAGAAGCATGAAGCCGAGAAGGAAGCGCAACGATTAGAACGAGAAGCTGAAAAGGAAGCGCGGCGGTTAGAGCGTGAAGCTGCTGAGCAGACCCAGCGCGATGAAGAGGAAGCAAGGAGGCTCCGACGACAGCGTCGGGCTGAACGAGAAAAAGAGAAGTTAGCTGAAGCTGCTAAGCTCAAGGAAGAGGGGGATATCCAGCGACGAGAAGTTCGTGACGCTGCTCGTCGAGCTGCTGAAGAAGAATCTGAAGTTGCTCCAGCCTCGCCGGTCTCTCCCCGAGGCCCCTCTAGGCGCAATGCTAGTACGAATGAGCGTAGAAGAGATGCACCGCCCCCTTCATCCAAACGCAATAGTCTTCTTGGGGGCTTTGGTCTTTTCAGTCGTTCAAAGACCGAGCCGGTAGTGCAAAGTTCAAGGTCAATTAAGCCAGTGGCGCGAGTGAAAACGGATCCAGCCGAACCTAGGGCAGTTGAGGCGTTGCGTAAGGAGAAGGATAGGCCTTTATCTAGCCACCAGTCATCTAACGAAAGCGGTGATCGCACTGAACGTCCACATCGTAGCCGGCGACATTCACATCATCACCGTGAATTCAAGTCGGCAAAGGAGGAAGCTGAGTATCGTGCAAGGAAGGAAGAACGTAGAGCTGCCCGCGCTGCCAAAGAGCGTGAGGTAGAGATGTCAGGCGGCCGAGATGGAGGAATATCGCTCGCAAATCCCACGGATCAAGTCTCTCCACCTGAGCCTGCCGAAATTGTGCCGGTAATATCAGAAGCCGAACACACCCCAGATGTGGATGATGCGGCGGGCATGGTCGTTGTCTCTTCGACCTCGTCAACCGAACGTCGTGAACGCCGCCGCCAGAGCAGACGAGTCTCAATAGTCGAGCACGACCGCCCCAAAAGCCGGCGCATCTCTGTGAGCGAGAAGGAGCGGCCAATAAGTCGACGCACAGAGTCAGACCGTCCACGAACAAGAGACCGTGGTCAGGGCGAGGATGCTCCACGCTTGCGTCCAAGAAGAAGTGAGATAGATCGAGGCAGTCGCCACAAGAGGAAAGACGAAGGAGGTATCAAAGGCTTCTTTGGGGGGTTAAAGAGGATTGTAGCTTGATTGGGGTATGATATACGATATGATGCGTTAGGGTTTGGTCAGCGACATACACAGGGGTACAAGGAATTCTTCATTGAATGGTGTTGGGGATGCTTTGACGTTCTATACCATTGATTTTTTTTCTTTAGTTTTTTTTTCTCTCAGTCTGATGTCATGGGTGGGTATTTGTATTCATATGCTGTTTGTTATGATGGCCGTTATGAGATATGTGGAAGAAGCAAAGGTTCGGTTGTGAGATGGCTTGGTAGTAGCCTTTGAGCTCCCCTGCATCTCTTTTTTTTTCCTTTACATTTCTTGAGATTGTATTTACTACGACCCTGTTTATGATAGGGAACGAGTTTTTCCTTTAGCAGAGGCCAGGTATGCATATGCATACCACACTAATAATATTGCCTTTTCTTTTATTGACCTATCAACATGGGACTTCTTTTTTGTCCCCTCTTCGATAGCAAAGAAAGGATAAGTTTCATGCTGTTCCGTCCACGACTCAAGTTCCGTGCCACTGACATATATATACATGATCAAACAGAGGAGGGAACAGAAAAAAAAAGAAGGGACTTGACAAATTGGCATTGGGGATTAGTGAATGCTGGTTGTACTTAGTTCTTGATATGGGATTGAGTGCGGTATTTTACACTAGGGGCCCTGTATTTACTCGCTCCCTGGACTTTGTGATTTCTTCACATTTAAGAGGATGGAGGGGGGAATTCGGGTTAGCTCTGATGTGAATTAACTGCTTAGGGATCTGGAATTGAAAAGCTGAAGTTTCAAATCATCTAGTTGATTGTGAGGCACAGAGAGGGGCTAAGGAGACCCCCCCCCCCGGGGGGGTGTGAAGTGGAGATAAGGTATGTTGATTGTGGAAAATGGGTCGGAGCATACTGTATCATAAGCTACCTTGGACAAGACTATCCGAAAGGAAGGCGGGGTGGAGAACAGCAGACAGACTCTAAAGCAATACTATTCATTCCCGATTGGCGCTCGCGCTATCCCGCGCCAAAGGTCCGTTTATCATCGCCGCCCCAGCGTGTCCATGCATCAAACTGTATAGTCCAAACGCCCGCAAATCAAACCCTCACATGCTCTATTTCTTATTCGGGAATTTCGGCTGGCCCATTTTATCACCCCGTAGGATGACGTTGAGCACGCGCTCCATGGTCCCGAGCAGCTTCTGGTCGGGGGCCGCGGTGCCGCGCTCAAAGTCTGCGATAATGGTGGGGGTGCTGTTGCACTTTGTGGCCAGGTCCTTCTGCGTCATGGTGGTGCCCTTGTCGTTCTTGGCCTCGGAGCGGGCTTTGGAGATGGCCTGCCCGACTTTGGTGCCTACGGTTTTGGGCTTGATGATTTCGTCCGAACGGTCGACTTTTGTGAGGCGCTGGCCTTCTTGGCCTGCAGAGGCGGAGGCCTGAATGACGTGTCAGCATGCCGATGGTCGGGGGTCTTGTGTGTGAGAGAGAGGTGACATCTCAGCCTCACCCTGGGAGGGAAATGAAGCTGGTGGATGGTTCAGGCAGAATAGTACTCACAGCATTAGCAGTGGCGAACTTCTTCTCTGTGGCAATGACAGCTCCGCTCCGCTGTGCAGCGTTCAGCGCGCTCTTGCCCTTGACCACAGTCTCGCGAGGCCCAGACGCTCCGCCGCGGGTGCGGGAGCCAATCTTGGTAACGGTGTCCCAGTCTTCACTCATTTTGGCGGTAGTTTCGTGGGTCGAGGGTGCGGTGGTGGGAGTTTGTGTGGAGAGCGGGGTGGGGTTGTTGGTTGGGTCGACGGGTTGGTTTATGTACTCAAGCGTGAGGCAAGGGCGGTGTTTGCCGTTCGGTTTGCTGAAATCACGTGGAATAGAGTAGTTCGATGCGGAATGGAATGGAGTGGAAGAGTCGTGGGTGGCGGTGAGTGTTTGTAGAGGAGAGCCCAGGCACCAAGTGAGTGAGGCGGAGTGGCGGCAGTGTCCGTATTGCATCCGCTAAAGCCGCCCTAAGCTACTTTGGGACACGACTCTCTCAGCCCTTCAGTATTGCCGCCCTTCCACCACCACGGATTTAATAAACAAGTCATGTACTGTATACAGTTATAGAGAATCAAAAGACCACAACACGAGCGAACATCCAGAAAGAATACCATTCACCACTAGTGCACTGAACCGCAGGTCCACTCATACAGCATTCATTCATGACCATGGCAATTTGTATCGAGTGTTCCCACCATCTCCGCCTGCAAGGCCACGTAGAACCAAAGCCATCGTCCCATTTCTAAATACATGAAACATATAGCCAAGCAACCGGTGCTAGAGACAGCAGTATCATCGCCATCCAGCCGGGATATTGCTCAGTTGGGGATCTACTACAATCCCAAATCTTCTGTGGCCTTCTCAAAGCGTTCCCAAGTTGTGAGGGCGCCCAGTGCACGCCTCATGTGATTCGGCAAGAGCTGGAGGCCATAAATGTAACTGGCATTGACCCAGCCAAATCTAAATTTTTGTCAGTATCCACGTCATTCCCATGATTTGTAAGGATACATACCCTTCACGAGGAACACCTTTGAAGTCGCTCCCTTGGTTTCCATACTCTGCTTCAACCCTATGAGGGTCGACAGGTCGCGTAACATCGTACTTTTCGACAACTACGCCATTGTAATCGACAAAGGCCTTGGTGACCATGTAAACCCATCGGTATGCTAAGCGCTGGGCTTCGGCGTCATATCCATAACGTTCCATCCCAACCCAGGCAAGCATCTGCTGGGGTGCCCACCCAAATGGATAATCCCACTGTCGGTTCGGGCGATCGAGCCCAACCGGCCCACGAGACTTCTCCGTGCCGGATACAAGTCCACCAAACGCCTCGAACTTTGGAAGTGCATGCTCCATGAGCACTTGGGCTTGTCGAGGAGTGGCCAGCCCAGACCACATGGGCCAGAAAGTTGTAACACTCTCGTAGCCAGTCCTCTCCTTCTTGACCGTGTCGTAATCGAAATACATGCCAGCCTCTTCGTCCCAGAGATACTTGTCCACGGCTAGACGCCTCTTGCGAGCCCGCTTCTCCCATATCGCAGAAGTCTCAACGTGACCTGGAGTCTGCCCCTTTGTGCAGAATTCTGCAGGAACTTGGAGTTTATCATTGAAATGAGCACGAATGATGCGTCCGATATCGCATTCATACTTGTAGAGCAACGCATTGATATCAACAACGGCCAGATTTGCAGCAACCTTTTCGAGACGATAGGAGGTATCGTGGCCGGATTCTCGGACGGCACGATCGTGTAGAAAGTACTCGTCCAATTCCGGCTCCGACACTCGCTGGTAGTTGTAGGCGTCCACAAATTCTGTAAATGTCATCCCGTGCTTCTTCGCATAAGGGGCTAGGATGTGCTCAAAATGCGAGGCCTCGGTCTCGGGAGGGACACCCAAACCACCAGGGCGATATCGAGTAAGATTGGTCACAGGATCTAGACGTGGGGCGCTCATCCACACTGAGTAGTATTCCTTGATAGCAGCAAGTGTCGCTTCCCGCAAGAAATCTAGCGCCCCTGGCTCGTGCTTAATGCGATCGTAAACGCGGAGAGTCATGTCCGTAAGGAAGGGTGGCTGGGAGCGACAGAGATAGTAGCTTCGATTCGCGTTGAGGATTTTGCCATAATGCTTGATGCAGAAACAAAAGTGAGTGACCATGGACTTCACCAGATCCACACGGTCATTGATAAGCAAGCCAAGGGATTCCATGTAACTGTCCCAGCCGTACAATTCGTTGAACCGACCGCCGGGAACGACAAAAGGAAGCCCTTTTAGATCCGTCTTGCCCGTCACGGGGTCTGTGTACTGCTCCATAGCAATTGCAAGTAGGCCAGGCGCAGCATTCAGGTCGCGCACGTATGCATCATCTCCGCAGTCTTCCTGGAGCCACTGGACATCCAGGCGTATCTCCGGGTGCTCCAAGGCAACACGAGTGTAATATTCATGTTGTTCAGGAGCACCTCTCGGGACGTATATCCGCGGGCGTGGATCAGCAGTCCAATCCTTGGGATCGCGTCCGACCTTCTCAATATTCGAGCCGTCGATGCGGCGAGTCAGCCCATCCCAGAAAGAATAGGTGATAAGCCTGGAAAGGCGGTTGACGGGATTTTCGTTAAGGCGGGCCTCATCAAGAACAATGGTTTTGCGGCCATAATCTTGGGCAATGGTGAGCTCTTGAAGGAGGTTTGAGAGCATGTAATTGCCGCGTACGTCAAACTTGTTGTGGGCGTTGGATGCGAGGGTCCCGAGGGAGAGCACCTGGAAAATGTTAGCTTAGCAGCCATAGCAACAGCGACATTACACTTGAACCTTTGGGCCCTGGTCATCAATTGTAATCTGGTAGTTCTGGTCCGTGTCCTCTCGGGAGAGCAGGGTCTTCAGGGTGGCCTCGACATGAACAAGGAACCGGCGTGGCTGCAGCGAGACTTCATCTGCATGACGTTAGCATGTATGAAATATGTAGAATCAATCTGGTGGTTCGCAATCGCGGGTACATACCATGGCTGATTCGGCGGCCTGGAAACTTGCCGTCGAGTTTAGTAGCATTGCGGCCGCTGTTGGATTCTACAATCTACGACTGTCAGGTCCAAAACCAGAGCGTGTTCTTGAAATAGCCTGAAATAACGCACAGCAGAATATGTGCGACGACGCGCATGGTTCCGGGCTTGGGAGTCGCTGTAGTAGATATGAGGGGCAGCGTATGGATCGATAACAGTGGATGTACGGCGGGGCTTGAAAGCTTGCGAGCTCATGCTATGGGGGGCAGCTGGCAGACACCTGGTGTCAGAGCGGTGTCGCAGGCAATGTTCAATATTACAATGCTGTTGTTGTTGTTGAGGGCAGGTGGTGTAGGATACTCGGCTGTTGGCGCGAGATGTTAGCAAGGCTAGGTACCACGGGGGCGGGGCACACGCCTTGAATGAATCTTATAGGCGGAGGTCACGCGACAACGAAGAGGGCCTGCCTGTAGGACAAATGATGGCAAAAAAAAACTTGAGAATAGGAGCGATAGACTACTGTGTTGGTGATGGTCGAGGACGAGAGGGGCGGATTTGAAGTAAAGGAATGAACTGGGCCCTGGAAGTGGCTCCCTCCACTGGGGCGTGAACGAGCGGGTCGTCACAGCGCCGAAAACTGCGATGACAAGAAGGCGGTGAGCAGCTCGCGCCTGCGCTGGCCATGCTTGAGCCCATGGCTCTGGCCATGGCGTTCGGACGCTGGAGTCGACTTTTATCTGGGCACAATTGTCTGGTCGGGACCGCCATGCTCCAGGGCCTCTACACGGGCCGATGCCGGTTCGAGCGCGTTCGGCGTGGTTAGTAAGCGACAGTCGACCAATGGCAGGACGTCACTGTCCCCCTCCCTTCACCAATCGTTGATCGTGGATCTTCTTCTTTGCTCCCCAGGCTGGATGCTGCATGTCCAATCACCCCCCTGTTTCCGAACATCGCTGCTGGGCCACTTGCGAGTGGTGCAAGTAGACCGGGCTGTCACGCGAGCATATATTGCTGCTTCTCATCGAGATCATACAGCATCTCCATGAGTGTCTCCATGAGTGGCCGCGGCTGCTATTGGAGCATTTTCGGCCCGCAGTCAGCCCAAGATCGCAGTCTCTGGTATGAGGAAATTTGAACAAGTCTTTCTGGCAAATCCCCAGATATGTGGGTATATTAGAACTCCGTAACACTAAGTGTCCCTTCCGGCCCCTTCCTGCTTTTTGGCTATCCCGAGATCTACTCGAGGCCTATTATGATTACAAAAGAAACATTGATGTGCAATCCGCCTTGCAGACTTCATTGCGTCGTGAAGGATGAGCGATGGCCCGCCCCATAAACTCCAAATATCCCTAGTGCTTGTGACAAGCTATTCAAAACAGATGGAACCAAAAACTTTTCACCTTACTTTTGTCTGGCCCGCCACTCGCGGCATCTTCGTCCGATCCAAAGTCCCCCGGCGTCTAACCCCGATACGCTTTCGATTCTTCGATTCATCCTTCCTCGCATTTCTCACTTCTCTGTATCGCGAGACCGATAGTGTGTCGGAGGAGGGGCTAGGGCTTCCAATGCTAGACCCCCGGGTATCGTCCAGTGTCACTTGGACGTACACCATTTCCGATGCAAGCTGGCCAAGGTCTAGTTGCTCCAGATCGTAGAACCGTATTTCAGCGTCGTCTAATGTGTTCTTTGCCATCTGGGTGTATGAATGTGTCTCAAAGGAGGCAAAGGCACCGGTATAGAGCTTAAGTGCATCCAGTGAGGCAGCTCTTCGAAGGGCTATATCACTATCCTGCATGTCGGAATCCGCGTCTTCCATGTCGTCGATGCTGCTGAACATCTGGTCATACGACTCATGCTCTGTTGTCCAAGACAGCTCCTCTTGCAGAAGATCGATCGGAGTAGAGGTATAGTTCTGACTCATGTGTCAGATCGAGAGTGCTAGGTAGGCTTAAGTACAATTTACCTTGGGGCATGTAGAGTTATGTATCCGGAGATTCTCTTCTGATAGGCGAGCTCTCGAAGCCATGCGCTCTGGTTCGTCCGCGTTGACGGAGGCTACAACCTTTGTCGTCATTTTTTCTGATGTACTTTCCCAAACCAGGGGAGGTAGAAGGGAGGTTGCTGATTCAGGCTTGGTCTGTCGAAGTGGCACTCTATGAGTGGACGGGCTGGGAGAATATCGAGTTGCCAAGGAGGGACAAGATGGGAAGGCGAAAGACCAAGGAGAATTATTTTTTTTCTAAGAAGAAGAGTTGGTAACAAGATATGATTCTACAACCTGGGGCACAACGACATCTTAAGAACCTCCAAGGCTGAATGAATACGAACGGTTCGTCTTGCCCCGGAAAATGGAAATCCTGGTCACCTCATGTACCCCCATATGACAGGCTTGACGATTGACCAACACAACAGTTCGCCGCACCACCCCCGGCGAATCTGGGAACTTCCGGTCCCCACGATAGGATGGTGGGCTTCGTGTGAATTGCCTTTTTCGCTTCGTGCCGACGCACGGACGAGAATGCCACCACTAAGCGCGGCAGACATCCAAAAGGCCTATCACCACTTACACTGGCGGTGCTATGTACAGGGGTCTTTGTAAGGCGTGGGAATTAACAAGCCGCTGAAACACCGTGGCTTCGGCGACAGCGGCAAGATCTCACCACCTGGCTGTAATGTGGCCACGTTATATACCTGGGGGGCATACACGAAAAGCCACCTGTGCCAACAGGAAAGTATTCTGCCCCCCTTTGCACAATGCGTATTACCCATTGTTTGTTTAGTAGGAGCAACGTTTCCAAGATTTCATTGCATGCAACCTAACATGTAAGTGCTGTTTGGGTGTGACATCTTGTACGCGTAGCTTTCCTCCAAATCCACAAGCACAGCCACATGCAAGCCATGTTCAGGGGGAACAGAACCATTTAACGCCCAGCCATGAGTCTGCATTTACACTGTTGTACTATTTTGCTATCAACGGCAAATGGGTACTTGGATCTGACTCATTATGCCCCCAATATAAATGGATTCGAGGCTTTGTAACTCCGCCTATTCATGACCAAGACACGTACGAAAGCGGCACGGAGCATTCTTAGAGGTATACGATTTCCGAGCAGGGGCATCAGATCTCATTTGTCAAAAATCGTGGACATTTATCCGGGCCGTGCGAAGCGGTGGACCCCTTACAGTAGCGTCGCCATCCTGGTTCATTCCCCGATGCAAAAGTGAAGAAATCCCCGGAATGGCAAACAGTGGATGTGCTGCAGTGCAGTATCGGATTCGCATTCGAGGAGGGGGCCAGATTGACAGATTGCGCTCCCTCTCAGGAACCCCAATACCTTTTTTTCATCTTCTTCGATCTCTTCTAGTTGTTCCAATCTCATTAATTTTATCATTCTACGACATCCCTCTCATCGAGCCAGTGTCGCGGGTTTCTTTTGCACCCGACAGAGTGGCTCTGGGTCGATGAGCCTCGCTGGCGCTAAACCAGCCCACTGGGGCTATACCACGTTTTCCGCCTGAAATCCGACAGCAGCCTCCCTCAGCTCGCCACTAACTAATTCGTGGTTAATGGTACCAATGCTCGTGTTGTTGCCCTGGATCCCTTGTATTCGAATTTAAAATACTGTAGTTGAGGGATTGCGTACCCTGCCAGTGAGCGGACACAAACAGCACAACTCCAGCATTGCTTTGACATGGGAACGCACCATGCGCGGGTATTTTTTTCTTTCGGCGTACCTCATTGAGAAGACTGTAATCTATTACTAAAGCGCCTATTCAATTCACAAACCCCCAGTCGACTCATGACTCTCTGTGCTGTGGAGGACTGCTGTTGTTGATGTTTTTTTTGTTTGTTTTTTCCGAAAGGAACAAACTTTAGCCCCCTTCAATGTCCTCGAGCCAGGTGGTATCCAGCGCCAGCCTCCTTTTATTCCACACGCAGCGGTATTCACCGCTTCAGCTTCTCTCCAGCTCCACCGCACTGTATCATAGGTCTTCGTGCAGGTTCGTGCAGGTTTGTGCGAACAACAATCACGTCTACTGTGCCTCGGAAGTGCGCATTTAGCCAAGATGGATGCCGGCACGATCCAAACTCGACAAGGAATATACAACTTCGACAATCGTCTCCCATTCTGCACAACCAATTCCTCGAGGCTGGCTGACCACTTACATTGTAGTTTTTGAGGAAGGGCTTGGCAAGCCTCGATCTGAGGGTTACCCGCCCCCGCGGATGTGGTACTTATTCACCCCGTCCGTGCGTTTGCAACCAGCCTCAGCGATCTCGGGTGTCTTCGCAAACCTAGTCAGGACAAAATTTAGGCTTCACGTGAGCGAGCTTCGAGCGTTCTGGCTTCGGAATGTGACACATCTTCCCGCCTGTTCCCACCTTTCTAGTGAATGGGCCCTTGCTGCGAACGCTTTGCTCTGGCCATGATGACACTACCTCGTGGAATAACTGTGGGGGACTCACCGCAACTTGTGGCCGTGCTGTGGAGATCACATCTCATCGGAGAAGCTTCGACGGCGCCCATGCAGAAGGCTCATGCTAGTCATCGTGAAGGGAGCTGTAGAGAAAAGTTTTTTCCAAAAAAGCAAGTATGGCTTCCTTCTAGGGATCACCATTCCCGCATGGTTCTCCCCTTGATGCTTTCCCTAAGTCTCCCATGGGTGTGCAGCACGCAGCACGCAATACGAGCTATCTTTGTTTATTCCAGCACCCTAACCCCCGCATCCTAACGGAAGATTTCGAGTCGAGATCCATTTCATGGCTTTCAGAGAGCTGAGGATCTCTAGCGTCCTAGCTAGCTAGCAGAAGGGCCGTTTACCACCACCAATAGGTGTCGCGTGTTGTCAGCAATAAGGAAACATAATGGAGCCGTCGTTGCGTTTCCATAGCCAGTCAATATCAAAGCAGTCACAAGAAGACATGGTCAAAAATCAATTGGCGGTCTGGTCTCAGGGTGAGAACCGCACTATCAAAAATTCTTTCACCAATGCTTCCCACATGGTCATTAGCTTTCTTCGCCAGCGCAGTCTCAATCTCAGACAGGAGATTTCTCCCTCGCATCCTTGAAGGGTCATTCCTCCTCCCCCTTCTCTCTCTGCTTGCTCCTCGTCTCTTCGTTCAACCCATTCCACCACCTCATTCTCTCACCAAACTGCATCGCTTCCAATCCGATATACTCTCCTAAAAGAAATGCCCATATAGGCGATCTAAGCCACCCCTATCGTGCTGAACGGGATTCACAAGCGGTATAGGTGCGGATTATACGGCAAAAACGAATGTTGGCCACTTTGGATTTGGGGGTCTGTAATGAGTTTTAAGTTCCAGTCACAGATCTGTATTACCTCGATGACAAGCAGTTTATACCTCCTCCGTTTCATGGACACATATTAAAGACTAGGTAAATGCAAAGCCGCAGCTGAAGTATACCGTGGTCTTTAGTTGCTATCGTTGTCTTAATCCCAGCGTGATTTGGATATAATACTTGATGGATACTAGAGAATGGTGAGATGGATTGCAGTGATTAGGGCCTATGGTGTCATTGAAATAACCGTGAATTGGCTTCAGTCAATAGTAGGTCCCGAGGTGCACACTATGGATTACTTTGATGGTGCTCTAGCCTCAGCTATTCATTACGTGCATGATATGGCGATTGCAACTCTTCAACTCAACTCATGCCAGGCAGTCATGAACGACAATTTACAATTATGGTAAATAACTAGGTTTGCAAAGCTATACTAACAGTATCATTTTTAATGCTTAGGTTCATGATTGAGGAGAAATGTCTAATCCATCACATTTAAATGACGGACAGGCGGATTAATTCCACCCCGATGAACTTTACTGACTCTGTCAAGGGTTCTTTCTCTTGCATCTGCTAACAAATTTTGCTTCTATTCTATCCATTCATGATGCTTTTGCTCTCCGCATCATAACGATTCTCCACGTCCGTGGAAACATGCAGCAGTTGTTAGAGGAGAATTTCGTTGTTCGAGAGCATTATGAGATTATATTAAACTCTTCATCAGATTGAAAATGACCAAGATGTACCCTTGTTCATTTATCTCTACACCAAGGGTGTGTTTGTTTGTAGGTCATCTGAGCAACAACCCACTATAAATTTCACCCATCACTACTCCAGACCTCTTCTCCTTCGAAAAAAGTCTTCAACACCTGCGCACCGTCAAATTCTCCCTCACTCAAATCTCTATTCACCACAATGAAATTAGCCCTTTTCCCAACCTCGATGCTTCCCATCTCCTTATCTTTCCCGACCGCCTCGGCACCATGGATCGTCAATATCTTACATAAAAGCTCCCCACCCTTCTCGTTAGATCCCCTCCCGACGGCCTCAACAATTCCAGCGCACGGGCCAAAGAGTGAAGGTTCTGGAGCAGCGCCCCAATCAGAACCAATCGTCACGTGCGCAGAGGCGTCAAGCATCTTCGGGAAATTCCAGTCCATGAGTCCACCGCTCATGGCGGTGACGGGGTGCGTAAAGAACATGGCGGGTGACATTTCAGCGGTGACATTGAGAGATTTGTAACGAGAATAGTCATCTTAGAATGCAACGTAAGCACTGCTTTTCGAAGAATGGGGTGGCAAAATAGAGGGAGTGGTGTGCTTACCATCATGAACGCCATTGCAGTGTGCTATTTCATGCCGCGGCCCTCCGGGATTCTGCTTCCTAGTCTGCTCAATTGCATCAAGGACGAGACGTGTGGATCCTTGACCGGTACAATGAATCTTCACTGTCATGCCACGCTCATCGTACTTCGAGATAGCCTCAGCAACGTCTTGGACTTGAATTTTGCTCAAGTCAGGGTGTCCGTGGTCGTCCAGGCCACAGTGTGTGTAGAGTGGGGGAAGGGGTGTTGAATAAAGTGAAGAAGTGTATTGTAAAAGATATCGAGCTATCGAGTGCGAGGGGGGATTTAAATACACGCTAGTGCTGCCAAGAAGTAAACATAGTCCGGTGCTCCTCCTGATACATATCGATACTGCCTACCCACCTAAGTAATTGCCCCTTCCAACAGTCCCCTCAATTACGAGGTCCCCTGAAGCCTACGTACTACCCTGTGAAGGGTAGGTCTTGGAAGTGCTTTCGTGCACACGTCGGCCAAATTGTCTGCCGAGGGAACGTGGACTATTTCAAACTCTCCATCCAGATATCTCTCACGGACAAAGTGATAGTGGATATTTATATGCTTTGTTCGCTGTGTCAGGCGGTGATCCTTGACAAGGCATATTGCCGGTTGGTTATCCATGTGGAGGCGGCAATTGAGCTTGAAGTCCGGGAGCAATTCACCGAGAGCCTGCCTGATCCATACCAAATGGCCTGCTGCGTGGGAAGCTGCCATATATTCCGCTTCGCACGTGCTCTTGGCTACGCAGGATTGACGCTTAGATGACCAGGAAATCGTGGATCCGTTCAGCTGAAGTAGGTACCCTGAGAACGACTTGGAATTGTCAGGATCAGAGTTGAACGAGGCGTCGGAGTACATATCAACGTCGATTGTTGACTGAGAGTGTGTGGAACGGGGGTTGATTCGTAGTTCAAAGTCCTTCGTTTCTTGGATGTATCGGAGGACTTGGTTTGCTAGGCGTAAATGTAATTCTGATGGATTTGAGTTAAATGTTCCCAGCATACTAAGGGTGTATGCCATATCAGGCCGGATCTTGACCATTGTGAAATTTAGGGAGCCGATGATTGATTGATAGCCCTTCTGGCGTTGTTCATCCACCGGTTCCGTGGAGCGGGGAGGGAAGGAATTCGGGTCCAGAGGGGTTTGTCGGCCGTTGCAGTTTTCCATGCCGTATCGCCGTAGGATGGCGGAAACATAGGTTCGTTGGGAGATTGTGACTGACCCGTCATCGTGTTGGCGTAGTTCCAGGCCGAGGAGCAACTTGGCTGGTCCTAGGTCCTTGAACTTGAACCTCTGGCTTACGTCCTTCATGAATGTCGTGACACGCTTCCAGACGCCAGCGATGAGTACGTCGTCAACGTATATTCCCAGTATGATATCATGGGAGATGAAAACGCAGGGATCGAATGCGGCTTGTTGTAGGCCATTGGATGTCAGCCATTCCCGCAGGACGGAGTACCATTCACGTCCTGACTGCTTCAGCCCATAAAGTGTTCTACAAAGCTGAAGATTCATACCGCCTGGTATCTGAATTCCAGGCGGGCAGCGGATGTATACAGATTGAGTGAGGAACCCGTTGAGGTACGCATCGTTGAAATCCATTTGGTGGAGGTGCCAGCCAAGTAGGACAGCCGCAAAGATGATGAGCCGGAGGCTATCATCGCGGACGACGGGGGCGTATGTTTCGTCGTAGTCGATTCCAGGTCGCTGGGAGAAACCCTGTGCAACGAGACGGGCCTTGCGGCGGATGATTTCGCCTTGTTCATTCCGCTTCACATCAAATACCCAGCGTGTTCCAACGAGTTTCTGGTTTTCCGCTTTGACCATTTTCCAGGTTTGGTTCGATTCCAGAGCCTGGATTTGGAGGTCTATAGCCGTCTTCCAGGATTCCGCGTCCGGCGATTTCATAGCTTCTTGGTATGTTTCAGGGACGTCATGGTCTGTGGCCATGAATGCTGTGGCGTCTGCAAGCAAGCCTCGCTCAGCATTGTCCTGGGTTTTGCTGGTGGGTTGTACCACCCGTCCAGACCGGGTCGTGATTCTGGAGGGCGTCGGCGGTACTGATGGTCGAGAAGAGCTTCCTCTGGTTGTTCTCGGTGGAGTTCCCCCGGATGTTCCTTGCCATCTCGAGGAGTTGGAGGCCGAGTTTGAACGGCCTGGACTTGCATGCGTCGATCTCGTATTTCGCATTGTTGGTCGGACAGGAGAAGGCGCTGGCGATTCTGTTTGCAATTTAACTGGGATGTCTTCGACAGCATCATTATCTGGGGGGTGCCCTGATGGGAGAAGAACGTCAAGTAGCCCCGTGAAGTGCGACGGTGGTGGTTTAAAGGGCAAAAACGAGACGTCTTGAGACTCCATGATGACGTTGCGGTCAGGGACGTAAATCCTCTTTGTCTTGGTAGAATGGCTATAGCCAACAAATATTCCAGGTTCCGCCCTGTGGAATAGTTTTGTTCCACTTTTACGAGCCTCCTTTGGGATGTGGACAAAGACGTGGGATCCAAAGGCGTTTAGGTGTGACACCTTTGGTTTCTGCTGGTGTAGCGCTTCATATGGAGTGGTTTGAGTTTTTAGATGCGAATGCGGTGCTAAGTTTTTAAGGAACGTTGCAGTGCGTATAGCTTCTGGCCACAGGTGCAGCAATGAGTCGTGGGTAATCATGGCTCTCGCCATTGTCACGATTGTGCGATTCCATCGTTCTGCAATTCCATTTAGTTCATGATGATATGGCGGGTTTTTCTGGTGCACAGTGCCAAGTTTCTGAATCTCCGTACTGAGTTGCTGAGCAATATATTCACCACCTTGGTCTGAGACTAGCAATTTTACTTGCTTTCCAAACTGGGTCTTGATAAAGGCAAGAAACTCCAGTATAACTTGGGGTGCTTCAGCTTTAGTCTTTAGGAACCGAACCCATGAGAACCGGGTAGCCTCATCAACGAACGATATGTAGTATCGAGAGCCTGCCATCGATTTGATCCGGAATTTTCCAGACAGATCGGAATGGATAGTGTCGAGTGGTTCCGGCCGGTCAGGACCGTTGATGACGCCCGTGTGGGGGCTTGCTGAAGGCCGATGATGAGTCGATTTGGAGAGAGTGCACTGCTCACAGTAGAAATCATGCGGTCGCGGGGGGACAACATCGCCGTCTTTGTATAGGCGATGCGGGTTCGTGATGTAGTGGTGCCCGTTGGCATAGTGGAATTCCTCGTAGGAGGCGAAGAAGGAAGAGGCGCCCTTGATTTCTTCAGGGGCGTTCAGATTGACTTGACCAGGGATGACTGTGTCATTTTCGAGTTGGATTCTGATGACCCCGCTGTCATACTTAGCCCATAGTGTGTAGACACCATTCTTTGTAACGAAAATGTCGTTGTCTTTCCCGTGCAGGCGATATCCACGCCCGCGAATGTAACTCCAGGAGAAGAGACGTGTGAGGTGCAGCTCACTGCTATACAGCGCGTTGGTTAGTTCGGTAATAGATGTGGAGTTGTCTGGGAGTCGGGTCCGAAAGCGAATGGTTCCAATTCCGTGGATTGGCAGTTTGATTCCGCCGGCTATGGCGATGGTCCCCTTCGCTGGCGACAGCGAAACGAAATCATCTACACAACCAGACATATGGCGGGAAGCGCCAGTATCAAACAGCCAGACGGGTGGATCATTCACAGACGGTTGCCGGACAGTGGAGTGTGCACATACGTCTAATGTTCGCTTGCCATTCGAGTTCAGTACTGAGGATGCAACAAAAGCGTTGACTTCAGTTCCGCTGTCGTCGTCCTCGTCCCTGACTACAGTGGTAGCGGTGTGCGCTTTCTGCTTCTTCCTTCCAGCAGACTGGGCGTCCTTGCTGTTTTCCTTCGGTTTCTGGCTGCCCCCTTGGGAACTCTTGTGGCTTTTCAGCTTTTCACAGTTGGTATAGACATGTCCCACAAATGTCAAATTGTGTTTCCGGCACCAGGTGCACTCCTGCGTTCCTGATGATTGTTTTGTGGAGCTGGATGTATGTGTGTCTGAACGAGAGGAAGGGGCAGCTCGCGGGGTTCTGGATCGGTTTGCGGCAAAGGCGGACGAGTCCACTTCGTCGAGGGAGTGTTTCTCGGAGATGTCGAGAATTTTGGGTTCTATGGAAGCGAACGCAGTGAGGTTCCGCGTGCTTAGGTTATCGATGACGTTGTCCATCGTGTCTGGTAGGGTAGTTAGGAAGAACGACCCTTTTACCTCATCTGATTCAAAGATTGGTTTCATCGCAATTGCCACAGTTTGCGTCGAGGTCTGGCACCGCTTTGCCATCCGCGTCCATAGCTGATGGAACACGTCTAGGTGCGCTCTAAGATCATCTCCATCGTGATAACGGAGGTTTGTCAGTGATCGAAACATGTGGATAGATGTGTTACCGGTATCTCGATCGAAACGGTTCGACAGATGGTCCCATGCCGCCGGAGCGGTGTCGCAGGAGGCAACCGACATGGTCAGGTCGTTGTGTACTGATGAAAGCAACATGACCATCGCTTTGTTGTCGTCTGCATCCCAAGAATCGGCGGCCTCGCCAGCGACAGGGCGAGTTTTCTTCTTGGACACGAGCGGCCAAAGGCCAGCGTAGCGGAATGCAATGGTCCACGCCGATCGCCATTCTGGGTAGTTGTCGCCCCGGGAGCTTAGTTTAGGGAGTGATGATGGATCGAGCTTGAAGGCTACCGACATGATGACTGAGCTTCAAAGGGTCGATGTCAAATTTTCCAAGATGACGTCACGCTTCTTTCAGCGGTGATGGTTGGTTTGCAGCGGCAGTTAAGCTTCCTGAATGGGTGCTTGGTGTTTTAACAAGTAGTACAATTCAGGTTGAGCAATTATATAAGAGCCGGGCTCATAACCTGTTGAATAAAGTGAAGAAGTGTATT
>JAAZQE010000623.1:0-17994 GCA_013620735.1 Clavariopsis aquatica
ATCTTGAAAATGAAGCCTGCCCAAACAGGGTATTTCTTGAGGTGTAATATGTAACTCGTAGACCAAATAATGGGAGGAATCGGCAACGAGATGCACTATGCAAGGAACAAAGTTGAGGGGGCCTTTCACTTGACTATCCCAAATTCCCTTTCACTAGTTTTCCAACCAAAAAAAACCGTCGTCAGGAAAACCATAGATTTGGTACAATGTTTCATCTTAATTGGTCGGACCAATACGGTAATGCTTCCACATAAGTAAAGCAGCAGGAAACTGTGCAGCGGAACACCCTATGACCAAATTGATTTGTATACCAAATCCCTTCACAAAGATAACTCCCACTGCCTCAGTTATATCTGCTGGAAGCAGAACAATATTTTCAGCTTTTTTTAGAAAGGAAAGAGCGGCCTGAGGCGAAACCAGCTCCAAGAGATGCGAGCGAATGTACGGAGTAGAGAGGGATGTTGCAATAGCAATGCCGACCAAGCCACCCAAAACTCTAAATTGTGACATGGCCGCCGTTCCCACTGCTGGGTAGTGTCAGAAATTGCCAATAAAAGGTTGAACGGTTCACTTACCAAGATCCTTCGTTTCCATCGCGAGTGGTACCAGCAAAATCAAGCCGCAAGCTACAAAACCTACCCCTAGACCTAAAAGAGCTTGTGAAGGATATTGCAGTGCATGGATTTGAGAATCTGATGGAACGCGCGACAAGAGAATGCCACCTATCAGTTGGAACGCACAACCCGCTAGTACAATCTGGCAGTGCAATAACTTCAGCTTGTCCATGATGATTGCGGCTATGGTCGAGCCTGTTGGCACAAAAGCCCCGAAGCTGAGAAGTCGAAGAGCAGCATTCAATGATGATGCATTATTCACTGTCATGTAGCGTTGCGAAATCTATGTCAAGCAGATCATTAGTACGGTCCCCGAGAAGTATGCATTTCTATAAGGAATTAGTTATGAAATTCGGAAATAACCAGGAGGCAACCAACAAAATCATCCCTATACGTATTCTTGACTGGAGAAACCTCCATGGAAACACGGGCTCAATGTTGCAGCGGCGAGTTGTTATATGTCATTCCCATATAAGAAAGATAAGTATAAAGGGAGCAGCAGCAATGAGAAGCGGGAGGACGAAAGGGGATGTCCAACCATGCCCCAATGCTGCTTGTTGAAGACCAGTTGCTACGAATAGAACGGACCCCAGAAGGAGGAAAGCTCCAAGAAAATCCAAGCGTCGCACTGCTTTCATTGAGAAGCCTTGGGAATGTTGGAAAGATGGCTCATTTGGTAATTTGGTGGGAAATGAAAACCAAAGAGCGACACAACCGCAGCCGCATACTGGTACGCTGTGCATGTTAATTGGAATATTGCAACATTAAAGGAAAAAGAAGAACATACTTAAGAAAAAGGATCCATCTCCATTGTCCATTCAAAGCAATAACCCCCCCAACTACCGGTCCGAGTATCATGGAGAGAGCAATCGTAACAGTGACTATGCTGACATATAGCGGCCATCTTGCTGGAGGAACTAGCTCAAAAAAAAGGAGCTGTGTGAGAGAAAAGATTCCACCACCTCCGATACCTTGTACCCAGCGGAACATAATCAAATGTGTCATTGTCTGACTAGAGCCACACGCTCCAGAAAATACAGTAAAGAGAAAGATAGATGTGACAATGGTAACCTTTCGCGTAACAATGTCCGAAACCTTTGCTAAGATGAGTTGAAAGCCTATTTTGAAAATTAGCCACTGACTATTCCGTTGGACAGAGGGACCTACCACAAAAAGAAAGTAGGTATGCCGTAAATATCCACGAGCTCTTCTCAAACTCTCCCAACTCATCCGTTATGACTAGTATTGCGGTGCTCGTTATCGAAGTGTCCATCTGCGCGATGAATAACGAGAGTAAGAGCCAGACAGTAATGTTATGAAGTCGCCAACCATGGTAATAAGGTGAGGTTTCAGGTGCATTTGAAGTCTGGGAATTTTCAACTGCGGTGTCGGCTTCCTGTTCTGTAGAATACTGAATTTCCATGATTCAGAACTTGTGTAATTGTTTGGAGAGGTTACGAGAGAAAGAGTTTCGTCGCTGATACTGATGGGTGAAAATCAACTTCAAGCCCCCCCAACATACCACATAAATTAACATATTCGTAGTGTGCATGGAAAACTAATACACAGAGAGGCACAGTACCGGTTCCAGAACCAAGAAAGTATGCGGCATGGACCTGGACATCAAAGTACAGCCACGGCTCGAACGGGCTGGGGCGCGTCCCGCAGAATTATGTGGGTCAAACTTCGGCCATTTCGTTACGTTGTTCGGCCCCTGAGTGTAATGACCAAGGGTTGTAAGTCTGCTGTGCCCTCGTTTAAACACGAACACCAAAGACGGCTACGAAATATTAAGATTGTTCTAATGTCAGGCTCAATACTATGGCCCCATACCCCAGCAGTTGGATCCAAGATTCCGAAAAGTCTTTATAGTCTTGGCACGAGGCGACGGGCACTTACAAGCTTACCGGTATGCACAGGCTGAAATCGTCCTTGGTGCGACAAAAAATGGGCAGACGCCGCAGCTACGCATCGGGGATGGAAATAATATCCACAAGCTGTGCCATTGTATTCAGGTAGCTGTACAACCGCCACCCATCAGTGCGTTGTTAGTCCGACCACATCATAGGCAGAATTTGCATAAAAACAGATGATTTGTAAGGAAGTGGCACAGATGGCAAGAACAAATCGTTCATGGGAGGGATATACACCGAATATACATACACAGCTCAAGAATGAGAAGGAAATTCCCCAAAGTAGTTTGGTAAACGCCTCAAACGCCTCAAACGCCCTAGTAGGAGTAGTGATTGTCCAGTGCATGACTAAATGCATATTCGTATTTTACACATTATATTGACGGGAATTAATTATTTCTGTGCTCTCACATAAGACAGGTGCAGTGAGTGAAATGAGGCCGCGCTTTTGATCTATACTGGAACTCATCGTGGTCAAAAACAATGGATTCTATTACCTGTAACATGTATATTCCTGGTCAGACTTAACACGGGTGGGATTTTATTGTGCATATGTCTAACCTTTGCTGTTTGCGGACCAATGTGTTTTAATTTCAATGCTGGAATATTGAAAACTTGATCCTCGAGTACTGGGGTGGGCCTATGAGGCGTATAAGTATTAGTCATTGGAGGTAGTGCTAGAGTTTATAGCTGCTCTTGCTGCCCTGGTCAATGTTCATTGAATCATACCTAACTCACTCGCCAACATTATCCTTTTAACCCTAACTTCGTTCCTCAAGTTCCAATCCTAAGTTACCACTTCTTTATAATAATGTCTCCTATATCCCTATCAAAGGCTGAGAGTGATGGTTTGATCTGGGATAAATCGCTCTGGTCGGTATTCCGAGACAATACTCTCACTTCCTCTGAAGTAAATACCTCTGGTGTCGAAAATCACCTCTCCGTATCTAAAAATTATACTAAAGATATTCGTCCCAAGAAGGCTTCCAAGTGGATACCATGGGTCACACAATGCTGAGATCCGAAGATGGCCACATCTCATCTAAAGAAGAATTAAAATTCAGGGAGAAGAACGCCGCTGCGATTGAGCAGATTTGCCCTGATCTTCCTGATCAACTTAAGTTCAAAAACTCTGAAAATGGCGTTTCTTCTGTTCTAGAACCTATTGCTATTGTGGGCATGGCGTTCAAATTCCCTGGTGGAGCCGAAACAGACCAATCATTTTGGGATATGCTCGTTGCCCAAAAGTGTGTGTCTTCTGAATTTCCACCTGATAGAATGAACATCGACGCATTTTATGATGGAAACCCACAGAAATCTAGTTCTGTAAGTATCATTTTTAGGGAGTAAATATGATACATTACAGAAATAATTAAAGATGAACGTTTGCAACTCGCACTTCCTTGACGGCGATATTCGATCTTTTGATGCCCATCACTTTGGAATTCCACCAGCGGAGGCTAGTGCCATGGATCCAAACCAGAGAGGTCTTATGGAAACTGTGTATCATGCACTAGAAAATGCAGGTATCTCTAATCCGTCTATTTCCGCATCCAATACTTCCGTTCATGTCGGCTTCTTCACGTCGGACTTTTCAACCTTCAATCTGCGAGACCCCCAGCGAATCCCAAAATACTATGCGACTGGTTCAGCCGCAGCAATTTTGTCCAACCGAATAAGTTGGCATTTCAATCTTTGTGGCCCTAGTATGACTGTAGATACAGCCTGTTCGTCAGGTTTGATAGTTATGGACCTCGCTTGTCAGGGCTTGAGAGCGGGTAATAGCGATATGGCTATTGTAGGAGCTGCGAATGACATTCTTTCCCCAGAGATGAATATTGCACTTTGCAATATGAACTTCCTATCACCAGATGGCAAGAGTTACTCGTTCGATCACCGTGCATCTGGATATGCCCGTGGTGAAGGATTTTCCGCTTTAATTCTGAAACCACTTTCAAAAGCACTGGCAGATGGCAATACTATCCGCGCTCTCGTTCGAAATATCGCCAGTAATCAAGGCAAGTGCTTCTTTATTTGCCCTCACTACATTAAGTACTTGCTGACTTTGTACCCCGGAGCTTAAGATGGTCACACTGCTGGTGGTATTATATAACCAAGCAAAGATTTGCAAGCACGATTAATTCACCAAACGTACTCGCGAGCAAACTTAGATATGGATGTCACCCGCTACTTTGAGGCGCATGGAACAGGAACACTCATTGGTGATCCCACCGAGGCTCGCGCCATCGGAGAGAGCTTCCGGACACATCGAACTGACGAAGAGCCTCTCTACGTCGGCGCAGTCAAATCCAATATTGGGCACCTCGGAGGCACAAGCGGTCTTGCTGCCGTGGTCAAAGCAGTACTATCGTTAGAAAAAGGAATTATTCCACCCAACACGAATTTCGAAAAGCTAAACCCAGCTATTGAGGACGAGTTCTTCCGCATCCGGTTTCCTCGCAAGTGTTTCTCGTGGCCTGAGACACGAGATCATATCCGCCGAGCCTCGGTCAATTGTTTTGGCTTCGGTGGGAGCAACGTTCATGTTGTCCTGGATGATGCTGCATCATATCTCCTCTCACATAATCTAAGCGGGAATCACTATACTGTGTCAAGTCCTTCATCACGACTCACCATAACCCGGAATCACGACAAGTTGGAGAGTGAAGCAAATGGCGATGCAAAAATTAGATTTCCTGGTTCCCCGAGTCTTGCCATTCTTAATTCGTCTAATGAAACTAGTCTCGCGGATCAAATTCAATCACATAGTGCCTTCTTGGCATCAATTGAGGAATCTTCGCTCCACAATATCATTCCAAACTACTCTCATACGCTGGTAGCCAATCGCACTCATCTCCAATGGCGATCATTTGGTGTCATTAATTCTGAAAAAGATATACCAGACATCACAAAGCTCATGTCAGCACCTATTCGAAACACGGGAATGTGCGCGCTTGGATTTGTATTCACAGGCCAGGGGGCCCAATGGCCCGGCATGGGTCATGAACTAATATCAGACCCAATATTCATGTGTAGCCTACAGCGTTCACAGAATTATTTGGACCTACTTGGTTGCTCGTGGAATATTGTGGATCTTCTTACCAATAGGTTTCATGAACAGTCTATTGAAGACCCCGAGTTCAGTCAGGTCCTCACTACTTGTATACAAATGGCATTAGTGGACCTTTTGGGATGGGTTGAACTCAAGCCTTTAGTTGTGCTAGGGCACTCTTCAGGCGAGATCGCCGCTGCGTATGCAGCAGGACACATATCCCAAAAGTCCGCAGTGAAGGTGTCGTACTACAGGGGCATATTGTCATCTCGACTCTCCCGAGAGTCGTCACAGGGTTATTCTATGGCTTCGATAGGCCTTTCATGTCAACAAGCTGAAGCCTACATTGTTATGCTTGAGCAAGATCTCAAATCCGGTCTTGTTCAGGAATCCCTCACCATTAGCTGCATCAATAGCCCTTCTAATGTCACCCTCTCTGGTCCTTGTCCCCAACTTCATATTTTCATCGACTATATGACTAAAAAGAAGATCTTCGCTCGAATGTTGAGAGTCGATGTTGGGTATCATTCTCCTCAGATGGCGAAGGTTCGAGAAGAATATCTCCGTTTGATTGGAGATCTTGAAAAGGGAAATCTGACAACTGGGGCACTGATGATATCTTCGGTGACAGGAGGTGTGGCCAATAGACGCAAAGTTTATACTGGGATGTATTGGGTTCTCAATTTGGTCTCCCCTGTGAAATTCCTTGATGCCATGGAATTCTGCAACGGATCAGCATCGTCCATGGATGGGCATAGACGACTAGATTCTAACGCACCACCTCACATTCAGATCGACGGATGGTTGGAACTTGGACCACATGCAGCTCTCAGAGGTTCAATTCGGGAGTGCTTGAAGTCAGCATCTCGAGAAAAAGATGCTTCATATATCTCTGTTCTTCTCAGGGATAAGTCAGCTCTGTCAACCCTCCTATCTGCGATGGGGGAGCTTATTTGCCGCTCCTTCAGCATCAACCTCTCCCGTGTAGCCAGACTTGGGCTCTGACCAGTTGAAAGAAATAAGCTGAAGGTGTTGCCTAACCTTCCTAAGTACCAATTTAGTCGATCCACGTTGTAGTGGGAAGAGCCACAAATGAACAAGAACTTCCGATCTCGCAAACACCCCAACCATGACTTACTTGGTACAATGATTAGTGATCCTAATTCTATGGAAGCACAGTGGCGCTTTATCATTAAGGAGAACGAAATGCCTTGGGTGGTCGACCATAAGGTTGATGACGCAGTCCTGTACCCGGCGGCTGGAAGCATTGTGATGGCAATCGAGGCATTCAAACAAATTGTTGGTGAACGCATTCCCCCAGTATTCGAGCTGGTAGATATACACTTCCCGGCTGCCATTATGATCGGAGATACACCAGACGGGGTGGAGGTGTGCATTTATATGAGCCGCAACCCTAAAACTGGCGTATATGATGCCGACTATAGATTTCGCATCTTCGTCTGCAAAACGGAAGGAAATCATGAACTTGTATGCTCAGGCCGTATTGGGGGAGACTATGGGCGTGCTGCGACAGATTTCGATCGCAATCAGGGCGAATCTGAAACACACCAAATCGTGAATTGGACAAAATGTTACTTGAGTGTAATATGGTAACCAACCACCAAAAGATGTATCGAAAAATATATGAAGTCGCTGGTCTAGAATATGGCCCTGAATTCAGAGTCCTCGACAATATCCGCTCTGGAAATACTGGAAAAGCAGTTGCCGATGTTTTGGTACGTGTTAGAGACTTTACAACGCCACACACTGTCCACCCCTCCCGCCTTGATGGAATATTTCAGTTGACTTTTGTTGCAATCGACGGTATGGGTTGTGTGAAGGGCATGGTTCCGACGTTTATTTCACAACTTCGTGTAACCTCGAGCGGATTCGGCCACCAAACAAACTCAACTACGAAAGCATTCGCGAATATCATAAACTCGTCCAATCGTACCGCATCTTTCGATATCAAGGGAATTGACTCTTTGAATTCTAGCCTTGTAATTGAGGTGCAAGGCCTGGAGGTGGCCGCTGTTATGTCTAGCAATGAGGCAATAACCTCGCTTGATGGTGCACCATACCTGTGCTCGCATCTTGAATGGAAGCCAGATATAGACATATTATCCTTGGTGGACTTACAAGAGTACTCCGATATGGCGCGACCACGACAAGATGAACCAGTTGATTACTTTAAGAGAATGGACCCACTTGTGTTCCAGTACGGTGCCAGGGCTCTCCACAAGGTTGGCGGCGCCTTAGGCGGCTATATCGCCCCAGCAATGGAGAAATACGTCCGATGGCTCCGACTGAAGATCGGCTCGCTTCCTAGCTGTGAGCTAATGAACGATGAGGAACTTAAGGAACTGTGCGCTTCTGTAGATGATACCGCTCGAGGTGAACTACATATTCGTATCCGACATCATCTTGCTGAATTTCTCCGTGGGGAGGCAGATCCGCTACAGTCCATCTTTTCGGATGAAACTTTGGTCACTAAGTTCTATCGTGATCTTATGGAAGAAACAACCGGATTGGCTGTGTTCAATCAGTATCTTGACGTCTTAGTGTATAAAAGACCAGATCTGAAGTTCCTTGAGGTTGGGGCTGGGACAGGTTCATCCACCGCCACCTTACTACATGCGATTGGAGATGCAGCGATCGGTCCTCGTTTCCAAGAGTACATGTATACTGATATTAGTCCTTCGTTCTTCGAGCAAACAAATCAGAAGTTCTCGAAATACCCCCGCATGAAGTATCAGACCCTGAACATCGAAAGCGACTTGACTGTTCAGGGATTCGATATCGGTGCGTACGATGTAGTTATCGCGGACAATGTTCTCCACGCCACGCAAGACTTACGCCACACTATGAGTAATATTCGAAAGCTCCTTCGCCCAGGTGGGAAACTCATTTTGAAAGAATTGGCTACACCAGGACGTCTTCTAACAGGATTTTCATTTGGACTTCTTCCAGGCTGGTGGTTGGCTAAAGAAGATGAAAGAGCATTGAGCCCTTTGCTAACAGAAGAGCGCTGGAACGAAATTATGATAAATAACAGTTTCTCTGGTATTGACACGAGAATTGTGGACTTTCATACCCAAGAGGCCCACCTTTGGACCATAATGATATCGACAGCAATCGTAGATGAGAAGATGCCGAAATCACCGCCCGAATTTGATGAACTGACACCCATTTTCATCTTGGACACAAACTCCTACCTTCAGGAAACACTAGCGCTTGGGGTTTCACGCTGGCTTCACATCCCCAATCCCAAGATGCTAAGTCTTGAAAATGCATCAGACCTATGCAGCACCCAACCTCGAATGCATACCTTTATTTGTCTCCTTAAAGTCAAAAAGTCTGTTCTTTTTCTAGAAGAGACCCAGTTTCACCATCTTCAGATTTTACTCCAACTTGCCAACTCCATTGTGTGGGTCAAGAAAGGCGCAAACGGAAATAGCTTATCGTCTTCAGAGTACAACATCAGTGACGGCCTAATAAGGTGTTCGCGTCGCGAAAACTTCAATCAAATTGTAACCCTTTGTATTGAAAATAGTGGTCCAGTAGCAATAGCAAATATCGCCAAGGTTTATCGATCTAGTCATTCTCATGGCAGTGACTCAGCATTAACTAGAAAAATGGTCGAACAAGAATATCAAGAGGTTGACGGAAGGTTATGTATAAGTAGACTTCACCGTGCTAAAGTTCTCAATGAGCATATCTTCCAACATACTGCGAAACCAGTCCTCCATCAACGCATTGGCGCTAGAAGGTTGGAGATAAGTATTCGTGCGCCTGGGCTTCTCAATACTATTGAGTTCACTGAGAGCTCAGAATTCAATAACCCACCTGGGTCATCCGAAGTCGATGTTGAGGTTTATTCAATGGGCATCAATTACAAAGATTGTCTCGTATTTCTTAGAAAACACAACACAGAAAAGTTCGGAAGTGAATGTGCTAGCATAGTGCGCGCCATCAGGTCAAATGTATCTCATTTAAAGGTCGGTGACAGAGTGGCGGTGGCTGCACTCTCTATTTTCAAGACCTATATTCGTGTCCAAGATGTGTACGTAATTCAGATTCCAGATGAGATGAGATTTTCTGAGGCAGCTTCTATGTGTACCGCCTTTTGCACTGCTCTCTACAGCCTCAACAGAATGACTCATATTCGAAAAGGAGAATCAATTCTCATACACGCAGCTGCTGGTGGAACAGGACAGGCCATGCTTCAGCTCGCCCAATTAGCTGGTGCAGAAATATATGCGACTGTAAGCTCTAAAGATAAGAGAAGACTGCTAGAAGATATATATAAGATCCCAGAAGACCACATATTCTACTCCCAAGACGGATTCTTCAAAGTAGATATCATAGCAGCTACGAATGGTCGCGGAGTAGACGTCGTCATCAACTCCCAGCAGGGTCGCTTGCTAGAGAAGAGTTGGAATTGCGTCGCGAAGAGTGGGCGATACATCGATATTGGACTAAAAGACGCCTATATGAGAAATTCTTTGCCGATGAATGTTTTCACCAAAAACGTATCATTCATTGGTGTCAACATGGAAGTCATCCTACTCCATGAGCAAAACCTGGGTCGAGAATTGCTTGAGAACGCCCTCCAACTCTTCAAAGAAGGCAAGATTAAAACGACCAGCCCATTGCACGTATATCCGTTAGAGGAAGTTGAATCTGCCCTTAGACTGCTTCAAAGTGGGAAGAGCTCAGGCAAGATTGTTCTAGAGGTCAACAGGGACGCCAGTCTTCCTGTAAGTGTTTCATTAACTCCAGTACTTCAATGCTAAACAGTTGCAGATCATTCAAGGTACAAATTCTGGTTATGATCTAGCAGACAACGCAACGTTCGTTGTAGCAGGGGGCCTTGGCGGCATTGGTAGGAGCATCGTCCGCTGGCTCGTCAAACAAGGCGCTCGACATATCCTTTTACTTTCTCGTTCTAGTAGCGACATTCGAGCACAGGAGTTGATAAATCAACTTTGTGCTAGTCATATCAACATCCAATATACACCATGTGATATCGCCAACATCAAATCTCTTCAAAAGGCTTTCCACACATGTGAAATGTCGATGCCTAAAATACAGGGTTGCATTCAAGCAGCCATGGTACTTCGCAATGCCAACTTTACCAAAATGTCATTTAGAGATTAGACTGAAGCAACTCGTCCTAAGGTTCAAGGATCTTGGAATCTTCACAGATTGCTACCTGCTAGGATGGACTTTTTTATACTTCTGTCCTCATTCGCAGGAATCATAGGCAATGCGGGCCAGTCAAATTATTGTGCTGGAAACACATATCAAGACGCATTTGCGCGTTACCGCAGCTCGCTTGGTGAGAGGACGATATCGATTGACGTCAGTGTTGTTCTCGGAGAGGGATTTGTGGCCAAAAACGACCTGGTCATGGAAAGCCTATTGAAAACGAAATTATTCAGACCATGGACCCTCAATGAGATCTTGGCTGCATTAGACTACTATTGCAACCCCGAGCTGCCACCACTAGACGCAGTACATAGCCAACTTATCACAGGCTTTATGCTACCGTCAGACATTCTAGCGCTTGGTGCGGATGTCCCAAGTGCCTTAGAACAACCAATATTCCGCCCCATCCATCAATTAGAAGGATCGTACATGGCGCATCAATCTTTGGCGTCTAAAGTATTAAATTTTCAAACCGCATTTACCAAAGCTGCTTCGGTCGAAGCTGCCAGTCTTGTGGTAGCAGAAGCGCTTAAAGCGAAGCTTGGGCGTGTTCTAGGCATCCCAGTGGGGCATTTCAATCTCAACACTTCCTTGGATAATTATGGCGCTGATTCTCTAGTTAGCCTCGAGTTAAGGAATTGGTTGGCGAAAGAATCCAGAGTTCATCTTGCTGTATTCGAGATGCTCACTAGGATGACCTTAAAGGATATTGGAAAATCTGTTGCAATGAAGAGCCCAATTCAACTAAAAAATTAGTACTGAATTATAATACTATGAGGATTAGGTTTTATAAGAGTAGATGCCTAGTGTAGAAAATATTATGTAACTTAGTGTATTATTATTTTACACATTCATTATTATGAATTGAATATCTTTTTAATAGCGTGATATTTATAGGTAATAGACCCTGCAACATGACACTATTTACAGTCTGCATTTTAGCCATAAAGTACATATTCCAACGCATTTAGGAAATCTCTACTAGAATTTCCTATTAACTAGTCTTTCTTTAGTATCTTAGTAATAAGGGAGGTATGGATTACAATCCCAACGCGGAGCTAGCCTAAATAAGCAACCACTATAGGGAACTCACGTGGGCAGATCTATAAGCTCTCCTGCTTAGCAGCCTAGATGGATTATGTAACTACGAGCCCTTGCTCTTACACCCCCCTCCTATAATCGGGTTGCTAGCGTCATATGGGCTACTGTGGCAAGTGGCTCGTGTGGTAGTAGCAAGGAGATGTTATTTTCTATGTAGATTCCTTACAAATATTCATCTTAGCTGCATTATCACTTTATGTACACACTACCTACTTTAATTACTACCTAGCAACAATCTCTTATAGATGTGATATACTTCCTATAGTTATTAACCTAAAGTTTCTCCTACTCCTCTTCAAGATATTACGAGCTTATAATTTATATACTTAACAAAGTGCTCTAGCTAAGCTACTCTAAGCGTATTATTAGTCTAGCTATTATTACTAAATACAATAGCCTAATTATCTAGTAGGCTCTCTTAATATTAGGCTGAGAGATAGTACTACCTAGTAAAGATAATAAAGGGTAGGATAGCCTACCTAGCTATATTATTTCCCTAGATTACAGTAACCTACTTATAATTACCTAGCGATATAGCCTGTAGCTAGTTATATTTAGAGCTCTTAGCGTTCTAATCACCACCTGTGCGCTAGCTTGTAGTCTTGTGGGTATTGTCTTTTCATTCTGACCAGCATTGGCAACTGTAGAAGTCGAATCGTTTAACTTGACTATGGTAGTTTCCGTTGGGGTCTTGATCCTGGCATCACTTCGGTGGGTTGCTACGGCGAAGGGCAGACACTCTTGGTAAACCATTGGCATTGTGGGCTATGAGCCGTGGAGTGAGATATTGAAGCCCCGGGTTTCAGAGTAGGATATTGAGAACTTGCAAGTGCCTATATATAAGGATACGTATCTAAGCGCTGTACTAGATTTAGAATATAAATTCAAACCTTTGTCAAGAAAGAGTGTGCTATTGACTAAAACTATGTACAATATTACGATAAATTCAAGGAAGTCTCTGACGTGGCTAACCCTAATCTTCCGCAACCACTTCGATGACACTCTCAGAGACCCCATCCGTGGCTAGATAAATGTTCTCAACGGTGAGTCCAGCAGCATGAATGAGACTCTTC
Source organism: Clavariopsis aquatica (assembly GCA_013620735.1). Lineage (NCBI taxonomy): Eukaryota > Fungi > Ascomycota > Dothideomycetes > Pleosporales > Clavariopsis > Clavariopsis aquatica. The sequence goes on from JAAZQE010000623.1 coordinate 12,965, forward strand.
CAATCCTTCTCCGTCCGTTCTGCTACCCCGGCAAGAGACATCATGTTGATATCCTGCACAGCGGCCCATGTACTGGCGCCAGTCTCGGGTACTATCAGTTCGTGAATAAGAAGTTTGGAGTAACCCGGTTTTAGGGAAGGTCTAAGCATGCTCAATATCTTCACGCAAGCATCATCCGGCCAATCATGTAGGCACTGCCGGATATAATACGCTTTTGCGCCTGGTCCATACGTCAATTTATCGAAATTGTATTGAAGAGACATTGTTTTCATACCTTTGATAGGTTGTTCCGTGAAAAAGTCATGGACAGTAAAATCAATCCCCTCCACAACTGGGGCAGTATTAATGAACATGGGCATATCTTGAACGACGATCTTTCCCGGGAGGTCCGGGAATGCCTGCCGGAGAGCAATGGACTTCTGACCGTACCCACCGCCGAGATCCAGAAACAATACCGGATTGATATCTGCGTTGAACCCCACCACAAGCCTTTCCTTGACAGGATATAGGTGCTGGAGCAAAGCATGGCTCTCGCCCCATGTGCTCATGAGCATGCCAAAACCGCGTGCCCACTCGGGCTTTTCCAAAACAAGGCTCATCATGTCCTTGTCTTTAATTCCAAAGACCTGCTGGATTACAGTGTTCTTGGGATCAGATGGCGTCACGTAGTTTCTTGATTTCAGGTACTGGGGTAGGGCTTGGTAAGTAGGGTGGAGAATTTCAGACCTTACAAGACGTAAGTAAAAAGTGGATATGAGGTCAGTTGTGGAAGTGTTCTTACACAGTGACCACTGCATGTCCGAAATCATTATTTGCCAGTATGGAGTGCGACGGCGATAGCTTATAGCCATTGTGCTCAACTTCTTGGACAGCACCAAATGCTGCTAGGGCACGCAAAAGTCGTTCTAAGACGTCAATCAGGGTTGAAACAAGCCATAAAGGATTATGTAAAGAGACGTACTAAGAAGCGCGGGTTCCACCTTAATAGACGATGCCAAAGTCTCAAGCGTTTTAGTGCTACTATTTTCCTCTTCTAGCTTGGAGAATAATTCTAGATCCAGAGCAACATGGATCACGGTGCCTTCAACATGCTAAAGTGCCGTTTGCATTAGCGTGTAAACTAGTAAAAGAATTCTATTTTCTTACCTGAGACAACAGCAATCTAGTGATTAACTCGGTAGGAGTCTCTAGTGATTTCTTCGCCTTATCGAACAAGGCATAGAGTTTGGCCCGGACATCGGCGTCCTCCAAAACCTCTTTTGGTGGCTGTAAAGCGAAAGCTTCCAGCTCGGTGAGTAGTTGTTGTGGTGTTAAGTGAGGCATTGCAGTAACAGGCAAGCTCCTTTTGAGGTCTTGATGCAGTTACATATGAAAATCGTGAATGAGGACGCAAGCCTACTTATGTCTACTTCACAGTTAGTTGCTAGGCAACATCATGATGGCGTATGGACTGGATATTACGGCATAAAAACCCTAACGGACTTCATCCAAATTACCAACCCAAAATCCTGGGCCATGTTGTAAAACCGAACGCTCAGATTATGTCCCCGCGCATTTCCTTTACTGCAGCCCAGAGGTTCTCGACGAGAATAAGCACCGGTGGAGGCAATGGCCCGCTCTGCAGGAATCTGACCGTGTCTGGTGCTTGATCAACCTTGCTCACGCCGAATATTATGCCATCCCCGCTATTTAAACCCGAATGGTTTACCAGCCAACGAAGGGCCACCTCCATAGTCGCTAGTCCCTCTGCCCGCACCCCTGCATCGAACACTTTCATTGCATCATGCAACTCCACGGACCCAAAAATTTTCTGTATGATATTGCCGAGGGGATTGCTCTCATCAAATCGTGTGCCGGCATGTGTCTTGTTAATAAGCTTACCGGTTAAGAATCCTGCGGCGAGAGGTCTATGGTGCATGCGTTAGTGCCCACCTTCATGCATACTTGAGTGTTGATACATACTGGAAGCAATTAAATGCGATGCCATTCTCGCGTAGTATCGGTAACAGGTTAGTTTCCATGCCACGGGTGACTAGATTATAGTTTCCTTGATAGCAACTGGGCTTTGCCCAGCCATTCTCTTCGCACAACCGCAGTATTCCCTCTAGTACGTTGGGCGGGGTGTTAGATACACCCCACTGCTTTCAGTCAGCGGGTATGTAGCTTGTGTGAGTTTCTCGCCTACACTCTTACAGCGCCCTTGCGCTATTTGCTCTATAAAGGCTTGAATTTGCTCTTTGAGTGGGGTACTCGGATCTGCCCTATGCGCATAAAGTACATTAATCTTTTCAAGTCAATGTCAGACACTATACGGGAAAGGTGAATATGGAAATCTCTTACCCCCTCGTTGATTTGAAGGCGTTGTAAGCTGCCAGTCAAGGACTTGCTAATCCCCGCGCGAGTCAGATCACCACTGCCGTCGGTCTGAGTATTCGTGTAAACTTTGGTATCGATGATGAAGCCCTTGCAAAACTCTTTCGAGTCACCAATCAACATCTCAGACCGACCGGGATTCAAGGGCGGATAGCGTGCGCCTGAGTCGAGTCTCTCTACGCCAAGACCACGAAGTGTTCGAAGTAGAGAATTCACGGAATCCTGGTTCTGGAACTCGGTCAAATCCATGCCGAAGGTTGCAGTTCCGAAAATAAGTTGAGGTGTCATTTTCTCTGAGCCGAACAAATAGATTGATGAGACAGAAGGGAATGGGCTTGAGAATCTGGCAATCTTACGGTAAAAGGCGTGCCTCTTTTATACATTTGTGGATCCCATGACCCAATCTACCGGGTCCAGTAAATGGCGCGCGCACAAAGCAACCCCTTCCATGTCCACCATGCATGTAAGATAACAAGCTTAGAAAATTTGTCTGGTTCCTAGTATTGCAAATTGTTTACTCATATTCTTTTTTGTTTTCTTACTAAAGTCAATAATACAATCAAGACTAAATTAGGATCTCGGTACAATAGAAACGTCCGGTACACATCGCAGGGGCACATAGTTACGGCAAAGATCGTCACAGAGTCGTCAAGTGAGAATGTTCGAAAATGACGATAAGTGTACAGCACTAATGTTTCAGATACTGTGAGTGAAAACGCAACAAAGGCATGGAATATTTAATGACGCTATAAATAACCGCTAACTAAATTGACAGAACAGTAGTGCTTGATTTTTCACCTTCACCAGAATTGCGATTGATATTATTGGCAATATATATCTGTCCGTAAATGTCGGTAACTTTGATGAAGACCTGTAGCGATTGCCACGCTCTCGGTTTAACCCCCTGCTGGACTTGGGCGACTACTAGTTCCAAGCACTGCTGTTCGTACAACGCAATCTCAAGAAGTTGCTTGCTTGCAACCTGCTTCTGTCTTGCTAGATTCACCATCAAAATTTCGCTAGTTGGGCCAGTCTGTTGGTCGATAAATTCCGGGAAATCGACACTGTTGAGGTTTTGTTCCAAGACGTCCCGATCTATAGAGCCATAATCGATATATTGACGGCACAGGGCAGCAAGATGGCAGCTAAGTTCTTGAGCAATATAACGTGCTCCAACAGTGGAGAAATGGTCGACACCTAGGGGTGATACCACGCACCGGAAAACTCGAATGAATACGGACAGCTCGTGTGATTGGCAGAAGTTGTTTGAACCCAGTTGAAGTATGTCCCTACTTCCATGATTCCCTTCGAAGAACGAGATGATCGGTCCAACTTCTGAAGTAGGAAATTATCCTCGCCCTGCTCAATATGCGCCAGGAGAAAGTGGCCAGTTCATTCTTGAGCCGCCTCTGGATCCTTTTCGATGCATATTGAACATTGGGATGCTTCAAGACCCAATAAAAAAATTGTGATATTATTAATTTGAGATTTCTCATATTTTTCTCATGAGAAACCGGCGAATCCACAGCTCCCACCTTTGTAGGGAGCGGCTCAGTTGTGAACAGCTTTCGCCTTTTACCCTCCCTTTCATAATCACCAGTGTCTATATGCCCATGGAGCTCATCGAACACTTGGCGGACTGATATTCTTAGTGAATCAAACAGTAAAGAAGAACGATTATCGGCAGTGACATCTTCAAGGTACTCGTCAATCTCGATGTTGAACATAGAGACAACCATCATCTCAACGATAGCCTTGGTCGACATGCCAAAGTTTGCTAAATTATTGCACATTGTCCAAGTAAACGGAATGTACTGGAGGTAACCTGGTATTCCGTTGGCTCGACGAGGGAAAATATGTAGTTCAGATCAGCGTTTGTCGAGGATGGGGGTTAACATCAGAGCTTCGATGATAATAGAAGAGTTGAACCTCCAGATGGGCTCTTTTGCAAGAATCGGTAGAGCTGAGAAGAGTTTGACATAATTTCTGAGTTTATCTCCCATGCCAGGGAAATACTCGTGGGTTTTACCCTCCGACGCCTAAGGACCTGAAGGCTGTATGGCTGCCAAGCAGTATGTCGAGGAAACATTGCCGAGCCATATGTGACTTTCTCTACCCATACCAGAGCAGGTTTTCCCCAGGTATTTTCTTCCTCTTCGATGAAATTTGTCCCGAGATCTATGACCTCTTCGATTTTGAAACTGATGTGATCCATGCAAGGAAGGCCGACCAGTTTTCGCAACGTGAGAATTCCTACCCAAGTCAAGTAGTTAAATGTCGACGTATTTGAACCCCAGAGGGTAAAAGATTATTCAGTACTAACCAGCCGTAACTTACACACCCCTGCGTTGGTAGGCAGCGTAGGCTACTCTAGGATGTACAGGCAAGGCGACACAGGAGATATTCCTTTAGCAGTTCTGATATTGCATTTGTTGGGGATAACCGAGGCTAAGATGTGCTTTGCCACAATTAATATTATCACAATCTAGACTAGGGTTCAAAATGTAATATTATGCAATTACATGCAAGTTTGTGCTACAACACAACATGCTAATACATGTAAGCTTAATTTAGAATATAGCTAAATTAGATGTCTTAAGAAAATTAGCATTTACCTACTTTAGGAAAACTTTTGCACCTAGCAGGGGCGATAATAG
>JAAZQE010000624.1:0-17986 GCA_013620735.1 Clavariopsis aquatica
CTACAGACCGGTGTTTTTGCATCCACACTTTTGCTGATCAACGCCATTGGCCAGACAGATAATATTCCCCGTCCCTATCTTGCACCTTGCCTGCTCCGCACGAGTCACGCCCGACAATCGCCATCCCCACGAGTGCCACGTCTTGACACTGCCGCTCTGCATGCAAAGCACATCTAATTCCTCATAAGGCGATTAAGTCTTTGGGCGAGAAGCGGGCCAGACACCATCGTCGCGCCTACACACCAACTCGGATAGTATGGGCAAGCCGGTTGGCAAAACTGGCACTGGGCTGGGGCTCTTCATGGGCCGTCGGAAGTCGTCAATAAACGCATTCGATAATGAATTGAACTTGGCCCCTGAACCAGCGCCTGTCGCCGACTCGGGCGGCTTTCGGGTCCTCACGCAGACCGAGGTTCAACGCGTGAAGCAAGAAAAGGAGATCAAGAAGGCACAAGAAAAGTCCAAATTCCCCCGCTTCAGTGGCTTCGGCGGCGCTGGCAACAAGGCCCGGAATCACTCCTATGACGAAGAGTCCCCTGCGTCTTCGAAGCGGTATGTGATCAAAATGCCTACTCTGGCAGCTCAGCACTGACTAACTCGGGACACCAGCGACAGCAAATCGAGCAGTGGCACTCATTCCTCTTCGCGCCCATACCATAACGGTCACTATGGCTCCACCTCAACCCTCCCCTCGTCGGCCGACACGGACCCTAACGACAGCATGTTCTCGAGTCTTCCTCACCGCCCCCACGTTCAGCAATATGGCAGCTCACCGAGCTCTACGACCATGAGTGGCGGGCGGAAGCAGCTCCCTTCGTTACCGCCACAGACCAAATCTACCAGTGCGTACAACCTTCACGGCGACAAGACTTCGCCAACGTTCAACAACGGCCGGACACGCGCCCTCACCACATCAAGCTATGCCAGTACAGCCATTCCCCCGAAGCTTGACGCTGAACTCAACTTTGGTGGCGGTTTCGATGATATGTTTAGTGGCCTTGACCGGAAGTCTTCACCAGATTTCACAAAGGAGCCTGCCGGCCGCTCCTTGCTTGCCAACAAGCGCGCGGTCCAGGCGGAACCAATCAAAATTGACCGAAAATTGGACGTCGAGGCACCGCTTCAGTCGTGGGACAGTCGTGGTTCTGACGACAACCTCATGTCTCCCGGTTCCGATAAAAATTACTCCCCACCTCCACCGCCTGTGCCAACACATAAATACGCATCCAAGTATGCACCCGTGGCCTCTGATAGCCCTGAATTGAATGGAGAGGATTTTGAGGATCGCGATGCACGCCTTGTTCGTCAGTCCTTCCTCGCACAGAAATCTACATCCAAGCACGACCCGAAATCCAGGTCTGTTTCCGCAGCCATGTCTCTGCAGACTCCTCTTTCCTCGCGGTCTGCATCGAACAACCCTCCTCTGAGAGCGGATTTACACTCAATCCCCTCACACCTTGCCGATACCGATGCTGATGCTGACGCCGATGACGAGGATCTATTTGCCGAGTCAAAATCCAGGACTGCGCCAGCCCAAAGGCCAGCGCCTCCTGTCGTCAAATCGTCCCCACCTGCCCGTCCCGGCCAATCTCGCACGATGACGGAAGCCGAGTTTCGTGCCCATCAGGAGCGACAAATGTCGCAACCCCCCGAGGATAGCTCAGATGAGGAAGATGACTACGAAGATGAAGATGAAATCATTGAAAGGCGCCAAAAGGAAGAACAACAGAGGCGGATCGCACAGCAGCAGCAGATAGCAAGGATCCATCTTCAGCGTGCTACAACGACGCCTACTGATCCTAACCAACGGATCCAGTCAATGGGTTTCCCTTCAGAGGTGTCCTTGCAAGCAGACGAGTGGTCGGATGAAGACATCCCCCTTGGCGTTCTTGCGGCCCACGGCTTCCCGTCCTCTACTCGACAACCGAGTCAGCCTCCCAATGCCGCCCCGTCATACTTTAGAACAACGCCCTCGGGTCTTCCTGATCGCCCTTCTTCTGCCGGCCCAATGGGAAATCGGGCGTCCAGCGGATACCGACCACCATTTGCTCGAGGTCTCCCCGAAGATCCATACTCATCGGTCATTGGAGGCGGTCTCGTCCTACCCATGAACCGTGAGTCAATGGGATTCAATCGCCCAGGATCTGTGTACGGCGACCGTACAATGTCGTACCACGAGCCAAACACTCCTCCATCGCTCGTGGAACGCATTCACATGACTGAAATGGCCAAACCGAAATACACGGGAGGTGCATCTAGCAAGAATGTACCCCAGGGAGGCCCATTCACTGGAGCTCTAGGCGGTCAGATGAATGGCATGAATCAATCCCTCAATTCGACACGAATGTCGATGCATGGCATGCCGGGAATGAATGGCTCGCCCCTGTTGGGCATGAATCAAATGGGCTTTCCTGTGCAACCGCAAAACGAGCTATTACAGATGCAACAGATCATGATGGCTCAGCAGATGCAGATTCAGCAGATGCAACAGATGTACAGCCAGCAATCTCAGATGCAAGATCCACGCATGTCTATGATACAGCCTAACTCTGGTTTCAACAACGCCAATTTCGGCACTGGCAATTTATTGGGCTTTCCCAGTGGTGCCCAGCAACGTCCCATGTCGATGATGTCACAATCCAGACCATTTTCAACGCATGGCCAATTTGGTGGGCCACTTCCAGGTGGCTTTCAAATGCCCGGGTTAGCTCCACCCAATCCCGGGTATACTGCGTCTATTGCGCCTAGTGAACGCTCTAATATTGGCCTTTCTGCCAGATACCGGCCAGTTGCCACCGGTGCTGCAGATACCGGATCTAATGTCAGTTCCATGACCCTTCAAGCCTCGAGTGGTGCCGCCCAGACTAGCAATAAGACCAAGGGCATTCTCAAGAACAAGGCCCCTCAAATCACCATCCGAGACGATGACGAAGAGGATTGGAGCAAGCTATCCGCTCGTAAGAGCAAGTTTGTTGGTAAGAGTAAGAACGAGAATAACAGTGGCTTGCAAGACTTGGCGCGCGTTGTTGATAGCTACTGAGTATTCATTAACCATATTTTTTTTTGGGAGACCAGGGAAAAAAACGGAGCAAAAGCTGCCTACCATATATGAGGATCACATTTCGAACTTGTCAAAGAATCACAAGGGATGGTATGGGTCACGATTTGACGGAACCACACGATTCAACGGGCCCCGAATATTTGATATACAAAAAAATCTATCAAATCGATTATTGGACGAGCGCAGACATTTCATTTTGGCTCGACCAACTCAAGGGAGTGAAGTGCGTCCCACGAGCCCGCCATGGGCCAAACGACGAGAGAATTTGAGGTTGAGTGAGCCTTGGGGCTTTTTGTTTGATTAGAGTTTTGGAGATTGCATTTTCTGGATCGGCGTTTTGAAAAAGTCCGGCGATTACCCTCTACAAGATGTCCTTTTGTACGCAGCAGCACCATTGTTTTCGATGCAAATCTTCTTCGGCATACTTTCCTTCTCTTCCGGATGATTTTCGAACTTCACGGGGGTTCCTATTCTCGCTTTACAAATATGAGGCCTGGACCCAGATTCAGAGCACCCGCCACTCAGACTGGCGGATTCATTAGGGACGGAAGCTATGTAATGGCAGATGAGGGGACAGTGATGGAGGAATGGGGTTTGGAGGATGGAAGGGGGCGCGGCTTTTGACGAGTTTTTACCTACTAGAGTTGTATGCATACATGGACGAGTTTTTTTTTTTCAGCATTTGGGGCTTTTATTCCACCTGACTTGTGGGTTAGAATGTGGTTTGGTCTTCAATCTCTTGATTTGGCCCGTGTCTCCACCCTATCTTCAAGTTGGAAAATTATTTGGATGGTCATTGGCTTTATTCTCGACTTAATTACTCGTCAGTTTGGAAGAAGCTTTGCATAACCGGCATATCTTGCTTTGCAGGTTGGGTTGTGGGCTGGAGGGAGAGAAGTGCTGGTAATGGAAATAGAGGCCTTTTACTTTGGGCCAGGTGGTGGATCATAGGTCCTTGTAATTATAATATGATTCTCTTTCTGTCCGTTGTCTTTGATTTTTGTGTGATGATGTTTGCCCACTTGACTCTCAAGATTGTGTTACCAGTCTTCCCTTAGAATACCTGCATATAGGCGTATGTTATTGATTATATTGCTGGTGTCACGTTTGACATGTTTTTAATTAGGTTTGATTTTCCCCATCTTCCTAGAAAAGGTATTAGTGTAACGCTGAACCTTTTTTTTGGTTTCATATTCTACTTCTTTCATGCGGGTATATTCAAAGTCAACAATTTCCGTGCCCACTTTTGATAAACCCAATATTATAAAATTGGTCATTTCTGATTCCTGGTATCTACCTTTGGTCGCCGAATATAAAACTAACCGTGGCCCAACATCGACTGCACTAACCTCATTATTCCAAACACCATCTCTATTAGTGACAGGTTCGCAATGCACGCTTCGGCATCTACCGCTCAGTATTCCCCCCTTGATCTAATAATGCCCTCGCAGCAATCACCTCTGCTTCTTCCAACCCCGCCCAGCCCTTCTTCCCTGCGGCGTACTGTCTCACAATATCAGCCAGTTTGCTCGTCGCGAGCTCTTCAAGCTTCTTCACCGTAGCGAGTTTTGGAGGTGGGCCCGCTTCTTCTTCGTCAGCGTTGTTACGTTTTAGCGAGGTCGAGTCAGAGAGTAGTGGGAGCAGTTTTTGTGTTACGAGCTTGAGACCGTAGTACCCACGCAGGTAGGTATCGTTTAGTTCGATGGAGCGGCAGAAATAGCGCAGGGAGAGGGAAAGGGAATTAAGGTTTGACGGGGTGGAGAGGTAGTATAGGGTTGCAAGTTGGGCGTGTGCCTGTTTGATACATCATTAGCCATGTTGTCTCCATATCGACATAAAGCTTTGGGATTCTCACACTCCACGCATTCGGCAACACCAGCAGAACTTCCTCTAGGCAATATATCGCCTGGGCCCATAGACCCTGCCCCGCATACAGTTCGCTCAGTTCCGCCCACGCCTCGACATCAGTAGGACTATTCTCCAGCAGTACAGTTAGTGCGGTAATCGCATCTGCCGGGCGTCCCAGGCTCTTCAATATCGCCACCCTGCGCTTCCGCACGCTTAGATTCGTGGGGTCCTCGCGCAATATCTTCTCATATCCTTGGAACACTTTTTCGAGCTCAGCAGGGCTGGTAGCAAGCGCCTCTTCGTAGATGCCGCGCAGGGCGATGATGCGCTCATTTTCGGCGCCGAATCGCGTCGTCAACCGATCGAGAACCTGGCGCGCCGATTTATCATCTCCAGTGCGTAGACTTGATAGGAAGAGGTTCTCGTGGATGGTCCAGCCCTCGGGGGATTCGCGCGAGAAGAGCAGCGAGAGCGGCCAGGGGAGCGAGGATGTCGGTGATGTGGAGAGAATTAGGGGTGCTTTTTGAGAGAGGGAGAGTGCAGTGGGTGGCGGGATTGACAGCGGCGGAGAGAGAAGGTTTGCGTGTGACATTGCGGCGGTTGTGTGGAGGATGAGCGGAGGAACGACGTTGCTTGAGATGTCGCCAAATGCTGAGGTTGAAGTCAATTGGTCCGAGCTCCCTCTTGGGTCGGCGAGACTGCGGGCAGGCACATCAGCACGTCAACCTTCAATTCACCAAATCACCGCCAGAACGGGAGCTGCGGCACACGAGCGCTAGTTCTATAGACGCAGTATTGTCCCTTACTCCCATTACCTCAATGAAGCCAAACTCTCCCTGATCATGCCCGCTGGTTGTCCTCGCGCCCGCCCACTGACCCCACCACCCTCATTCATACACCCTGGTAAACGGCTACGAGAGGCTGCCTAAGGAGTTGCAACTATGTAGGACATATAATCAAGTTATACTTAAAGCTACAATATGTTAAGAGAATCGTAGGTTCGAAAAGTCCCTCTACGACCTCATTCGGGGCCTGCGAACCCACAAGGGCACCGAAAAGGAATACATCGCAGATTCTATAAAAGAATGCCGCAAGGAAATTCGCACCAACGACATGGACCTCAAGTCTACGGCCCTCATGAAGCTCACCTACCTTGAAATGTTCGGCCACGACATGTCGTGGGCCTCATTCAACGTGCTCGAGGTCATGTCCTCCCCAAAGTACAGACACAAGCGCACGGCGTATCTGGCGGCCGTTCAGAGCTTTAGAAGGGATACAGAGGTGCTTATGCTGGCTGAGAACCAGCTTAAGAAGGACGTGACGAGTCCCACACCTACGGTCATAAGTCTGCCGCTTGGAGCCATCCCACACGTTATCAACCCGAGCATGGCGAATTCACTGCTATCGGATCTACTGCCCAGGTTGACACATTCGCATGCTTCTATCAGGAAGAAGACAGTAGGGACTCTATACCGACTTGCTCTGGTGTATCCGGAGACCTTGCGCCCTGCATGGCCAAAAATAAAGGAGAGGCTACAGGATGTAAACGAAGACCCGAGTGTGACCTCCGCAATCGTAAATGTTGTTTGTGAGTTAGGGTGGAGACGACCCCAAGATTTCCTGCCTTTAGCACCTAGGTTGTTCGATTTGTTGGTCCAGGGTGGGAATAACTGGATGGCTATTAAGTTGATAAAACTGGTAATTTATCTACAACTTCGAAGACAACCACAACTAACACGTACAGTTTGCTACTTTGACCCCCTTAGAGCCCAGATTAATTAAGAAACTGCTGCCTCCTTTGACAAAAATCATCAGAGAAACCTCGGCAATGTCACTTTTGTATGAATGCATTAACGGCATCATTCAGGGTGGCATTTTGGAGGCTGTCGAAGGGACAGCAGATGGAGAAGAGGTGGCAAAATTGTGTGTCGGCAAACTCAGGGGTATGATGGTGATTGAAGGCGATGCGAACTGTAAGCTAAGCTTTGAAACATTTACCAATTCAGATTCTTATTCAATTACAGTGAAGTATGTCGCATTGCTTGCATTCGAAAGGATTGTGCGATCCCATCCACATCTCGTATCCCAGCAGCAAGATGTGATCCTTGAATGCATTGATGATCCCGATATTTCTATTCGGATGCGCGCATTAGACCTAGTAGTTGGTATGGTCAATAGCGAGAACCTCACGGCCATTGTTGGACGTCTGATGCGCCAACTTCGGAATGCACCATTAGCTTCATCTGCGGACGACACTTCGAACGACAGAGGGCAAATGGCAGACGTAAACCCTTATGCTGAATCTGACGATTCGGATGCTGAAGAGTCTTTTCAACCCCTCCAGTCAAATTCAAATCACACATTGCCCCTTCCTGAGGACTACCGAGTAAATGTTATTCGGAGGATTCTGGAAATGTGCTCCCGCGACACATATGCGAATATCACCGATTTCGAATGGTACATTGATGTCCTGGTTCAACTTGTCCGCGTCTCACCCTCCAGCAAATCTGCATCAACCATGGACTACGATGTGAATACTGATTGCCCGGATGATGTCGATCGTGGCATTGGACGCGAATTACAAAATGTGGCTGTGCGCGTCAAGAGTGTTCGTTCTGAAGCTGTGGATGCAGCACAATCCCTCGTTATGATCGATCGGCGAGACCAGATGTTCCCGTCCTCCGGAAACGGAGGGCAAGGTGTTCTTGAATACGCCGGATGGTTGGTTGGAGAGTATGCAAACTATCTCACATCACCCGAAGGTGTCATGACCTCTCTCCTACATCCCACATCGCTTCATTTGGATTCAAAGACTCTTGCAGTCTACCTCCAAGCCGTGCCAAAGGTTTTCGCTAGTATGTCCGGGAATGAGCAAGTATCCTGGACTCCGGAACGGAAGACTCTAATGACTCTTCTCGTGGCACGGATACTACATTTCTTAGAACCGTTATCCACCCACCCCAGTTTGGAAGTCCAGGAACGTGCCGTAGAATATCTTGAGCTTATACGTCTTGCCGCAGAAGCCGCATCAGGGACCGCGACTGGAGATGCTCATGCCGCTTTCGCCGACCCTCCGCTTCTTCTTACTCAAGCTATCCCTGCACTTTTCTCTGGCGCAGAGCTCAATCCTGTAGCACCAGGTGCACAACGGAAAGTCCCGATACCAGAGGATCTTGATCTCGATACTCCTATCAACCCTAATCTACACTCACTCCTCGCTAATGCTGAGCTCGAAGCGTTTGAAGTAGACGAAGACGATGTTTACGCCGCATACTCTGAACCTGTCACTTCATACGCCTCGCATGAGCACGCACCATCCGTCTCCGCATCCGAGCGCCTTGATGCTCCCACCAAAGAGCCATCGAGCTACCAAAACGCAACCGAGGAGGAATACCTAGATCCAGATATTATCGCGCGCCGCAAGGCTGAGCGTAGAGAACGCTATAAGGACGATCCGTTCTATATCGACCCCGAGGGCGATCGAGGATCTGGTACTGCAACGCCGCTGGGCCGCATTGTGCGAGAAGGTAATAGTGGAGGGAATGTCGAGGCAGATATCGATGCTATTCCTATTATGGACCTTGATCTTGAGAATAGGGGCGAGGATATCATGCGTGCAAGGAGTCCACGGAGCCCAAGAAGGGTAGTGAAGAGGGTAGAGATCATTGGGGATGAGACGCTGGGACCAGGAGAGGACCGTAACGAGAGGGAGGACATTGTACAGCCGAGACTCGATCGCGGGAAAGGGAAGAAGAGCCTGCTTGAAGTAGATAGCTCAGGCTTGGGAAGTTTGAGTCTGGACGATGATATGGAAGGGCGTAGGTTGACGCAGTTTGAGATTGAGAGGAAAGAGCAGGAGGAGGCTGAGATGAAGAAGGCGCTTCAGGAGGTCGAGAGATTGAGATTGGAAATGCAGAGGGCGAGTGAGCGATTAGAGGCTAGGGGCGAGCAGACGGTGGTAAGGAAGAAAAAGAAGAAAGTGAGGAAGGTGGAAGTGGAAGGGGATGAGGTGGATGTTGGGGGAGCTGGGGTAGAAGAATGTGGAGTCGTGCCTATCAAGAAGAAGAAAAAGAAAAAGGTCCAAGCAGAGGTGGAGGAAGAGGGTGTGGGGCGTGAAGAAGGCGAGCCGGTGGGTGCGTTAAAGAAGAAGAAAAAGAAGAGGAGACAGGTTGTGCTGGACGAGGGGCCGTCCGCACAGGATGTAAATTGACGATTCGGGGTAAAGTCGATGGCATGAGTATGACGTTAGTCCCTTTTGCCTTTTGAATCTCTTTTGATTGGGTTGGGCATTGCGGAGGCGCATGAGGTGGAAGGGGTGTAAGGTAGCATATAGACACGAATTGAGTAGGTGAACATGGAATAGAGAGAATTGAAAGCTTATTAATCTGATCCTATGCCTGAATTGCTAGAAAACAAGGTTGACACCACGAATCAAGCATCCCCTCTAACATCCGCTTCTATGTGTCAAAATGACCAAAATCTGGCATTTGAGTGGTATACGTGCTATATCGCAGACAAGAAGATCATGGCCCGCCCACGGGCGAAGAAGACAAAGATGCAAGACAGTGGCTGCGCCCGCTCCTAGGGTCTCCGTTCCGGCCGTCCCATAGTAACGCCATCCCTATATATGATGCGTGAAGAGAATCACCCCCGAATGGCCACCCTCTGCCACCATTTCCCCCCTTTCTGTGTCACCATCGCTCAAAGATATCTGGTACAAGGTGCTGGGAGGACAGACATGTGTCTTTTTCGAGATCGAACCGGGGTATGTAGAGTCACGGCTCTAGAAGAACAATTTCATGACTTCGAAGATGAGACCTCCGCAGAGAACGAAGCCAAGGACGACTATACGATATGTCAGCGGTGAGCTCGACCCCAATTGCACATCTGCGCCCTCTTTCCGATAGTTGCGGCAATCGGTCACAATGGAGAACACGCCCGGGAAGCCATACTTATCCAACCCTTGGAAATGGGCGACTTGAAGTCCTGCTTAACCTTCACCGGAGCCACGGGCTTGCCCATCTTGGCCTCCTCGCGGCGCGCGAATTTGGCGTTTGCGGCCCGTTGTTGAGGTGTTTGTGCCTGTTTGTGTACGTTAGCTATTTCACTCTCCTCTCGAATATGCAGTCATCCAATTGTGGTGGGAATTGAAATCGACGAATGAGGAATGGGGAACATGCCATTGTGGTGATGTCAACTGATGGAAGGCTGTCGAGTAGAGCGTTCAAGGCTGAGGGCAAGGGAGATGGCTTTTTGTATACGTAGCGCTGATGAGAATTAGAGAAGAGGAGAGGGTAGGGATGCAGTGTTTCGTGTTTGGTGGTGGATGTGGGAAACAGACTCGAGCGGAAACGGAGGAATTGACAAAGTGATGCAAGGTGTTCCTTTGGAAAGCTGGCGCACGGACCACGGTGTGTGCGGGCGACGGCCGGAGGTGCCGATCAGATGCAATTGGGCTAGAGTGAGGCAAGCTTCGACTGTTGCTTCCCCTCCATAACGCCAACATCTTCTTTTCTTATACTCCACAACTGAAAAAGACAGCCTGCTGCAATTGGGAATTCGAGTCACAATTCTTACCATCCTTCACGACTCAGTTCTGGGATATCTGGCCTGAAAATCGGAAGCGGGGAAGAGCGACGAGCCTACACAGTGGGAAAGCTGGAGCCTGAGACATCGACAGCACATCGAATACCATGACGCATCTCGGAAGAACGGCTATGCTTTTGAGACCACATATACTGCAATCGAGGGGGGGAGTCATTGCAAGAGCGGCAAGGAGGAGATATGGGACGGAACCACCATCGAGTCCCCCTCGGCAACCGTCAACACGAACTGTACGTTCAATCAATTGAACATCCTCTTCAGTCTTTGCCTTGTGCTTTCAAGAGACTATGGCCATTAATCAATTGCGCTAACCTATACCGTCCGCATGGTAGGGGGCTTTCTACAAAAACTTTGGCTCACCAATCCTAAAATGCTTCCTCGGCGCCCTCTTCACATACCAAGTTGCGTATTGGGCGTGGATGAAATTGGAGGCACTAGAAGAGAAGAAGGATATGCAAGGTGAGCTCTCTGCCTCTACCTCGTCTGGAAGTGAGTGAAGAGCTGGGGCTGATGTCGTTGTGTAGATGAGATCAAGAGCTTGACGGGCGAGTTGAAGAGCGCGATACTAGAGCAGAGGGCGAATATCAAGGAGAAGATAGAAGAAGAGAAGGGAGAGGTGGATGATGGGAAAAAGAAGTTGAAAGATGTGGCTAGGAAGTGGTGGTAGCACAATGGAGGATAAAAGAGAAGATGATGATTGGATATGGATATTCATGTGTATGGTGTATGATACCCTGGTGGCAATATGTATGATAGGTTGTGCACTGTGAGTCAAGCACCGAGAGTAGACATGTACGAATGATGGATATAAAAGCCTAACAACCAGGATAGCAGCCCGGAAAAGAACCCAGGTGTACAGTGACTAGCAATGTTTCTTTCGCAGTTGCCATGATTACCGTGGTGAGTGGAAATTAGATACAATAGGGCCAAAGAGCTAGGAAACAGGCTATTCATGAAAGATTATTACCTAAGCAGAGAAGAAACTTGCTTCATTATCTCGTCTTACTTCTCCAACCAAGCTCACTATTTTGCAACATAAAAGTGATACAGATGCAAAATATGGCCATATTACTGGCAAAGAGGGTTTCTCATTTAGAAGGTCTACCGTACCAGCTACTCCACTTGACGTTTAGAGTCGTTTGTTTGTAAAGCAGTGATCTACAAGCGCCAGCAAGATGGATGATATTGTCCCAATCAATTGCCTTTATGAACAATGCTCAATATATGATATTTAAGCTACAAGGAATCATTATCATTGAAACTGTCAGCACCGTAGTTGTTTACTATCACAACATCATAGGTACGACGCCGGAAGTTCTATAGTCCATGAATACTATAGAACTTGCAATGTCTCCAACACCACGGTATCCGTTACCGTAGCAAATAAATACACTAGCATGTCGCCTGTGCCAGGCTTACTCTGCGCGGATAGTGATTGAAATGAGATGGATACATGTGCGAATTAAACTACTATATATCTTCAAAATATTTGAGTCGAGAGCTGAACAGGAGAGTGGAACGGCGAATTCAATGGGTTAGTCTTGAAATGGGTTTCAAAGAAGACCCACCTTGCCGAATTTGCATGTAACAAGATCCTCCAGTCTCATGTTGTCAAGATTATCCCGTCTGGAAATCCCGCAACGCTCTCAATTGGCTCAAGTAGTGAGTCCAGAAGGGATTTCAAATCTCGATCTTACGTATATTGTACATGATATGTCGTCAGAAAAACTAATGATACCAAAGTGTATGCAGCATGTTATTGAGGCCGTGGCTCTACAGTCTCATTTCGTTCATTCCTTTAGTTTGGCACGACTAGGAAAAAAAAGGTTTTGCTGGCAAAGCACTTGGGTCCTCGAGTTTTAACTCTTGCAATTTTCACTGTTCAATCTAGTCCACCAATTCTATCAATCAAGTGCTTGTACCGTCCCTTCTTTAACCAAAAAGGTAGTCCTCTCAAGGCCATTTTTAGCTCTTCCTGTCGAAATTCCAGCTTCTCTAACTCCACGGCTTGTGCAATGTAGCCGATCACTGTGCTCGATGCAAGCGGTGGATCCCTTAGATGGTTCGCGATTTCGTTAAGTGATAGGCCTTGATGATACCACATGTGGTAGGCACGCATATGGGACACCGTAGCTCGGATGCGCGACGGTTGAGATGTCGAAGTGGAGTTTAATGCTACTGAGGGGATCGTGAGAAATAGGTAAGATTTTGCCCAAGCCTCGGCCAACGTGTACTCGGCAGATTTTGGGATGGTGGTTAAAAGTAGTGATTTAAATTGTAAAGGAGTGCGTGGTGCTTTAAGAGACGTAGAGGTAACAAGGTCAATATCATGCCAATCAGCATCCTGCTCTGACTCATGTCCTTCCAGGGCCTCGCAATCGTCCAATTTTGCAGTTGCAGTAGGGCTCTTGGGGGATATTTTTGCAGGCTGTCGGCGCCGCTGTAAATCGTCATCGCAAAAGGCGGGTAGAGGTGGTATCGGTCTTAGCATCTTTCGTTTACAGTCGAGGACATCGAATATGCGAAGGCCAGCATAAGCATCTGTAGCAGCGTAGCGAAGTTGATCTGTAGTTAATGGCTTTGTCCAGTCGCTTTCACGGACATCTCCTTTGAATAGTGGCAGCTGAAGATGGATTTTGGTTTGGGTTGCTAAAGAAACCAGTTTCTTGTTCACCTTTCTCGGGTCCATAGTGTAGTATTGAACCAGATTGTGAAGACGACTAATTTCGAACACCCCAAAGGCCTTGACACCTAAGTGATTCTCTAGCCGCGTAAAGTCGCCTTTGATGGCAACACCAACTTTGCAAATATCTGGGGATGAGAGTAGTAATTTTAAAGTTGGTGGCATAAGTTCCTCGGCGGTGTCTCCAGCGAAGAGTGAGACATGGAACAGTGCAATTCGATCTTCAGAAGCAATTTGAATCAAGGACAAGTTGTCTTTGATCGAGTTCGGGGATGCCCAAGGTTTCCATTCAATATCAAAACCTAAGATCTTTTCGTCCATGAAGTACTTGGCGACTCTTTCCGCAACCTCTATGTTTCTGCAGTAGTGGACGGAGAGAGACTGGCCCTCTGGTCCTCTATAGAGCATGTAACTATAGAAACTTGCCTGGCTGTTTGGTGAAGCTTGCATCGCTACGCGAAGAATTTCCGGTGGGATTTGGAAAGAGAGGGCAGTGTGAATTTCACTCTCGTCAATTTCACTTTTGCCATGGATGTCATCCTCAGGTTCGCTAGTGGACTCATCTTCATTCTCTACCTCGATGGCCTCACCTATGTGATTGCTAGAGGTCAGATATAGATGTTCGTCGTCGGGCATGTCTTTAGTGTCGTGGTCGGGGTTCATAGTCTCAGGATTTAAAGTTGTGTTGCCATCATTGGGGATCGAAGAGCTGTTGTCGTCATTGAGGCAGGGCGGGGACTCGGAACCTCCTCGATCACAGTCAACGTTTTGCCTCTCGGCAAAACAAACGATGGGATGAGGGGCACGCATTCGTGGTGTTCGGTTAAACCATATTCGATCGCGAATTGGTGGGCTAGTATCCTCTTTGACATAATTGGCAGGGGTGAGGCCTTCAAAACTCAATATGCTGCAGATTTTGCTAAGTATTGCCTCCGGATTGAGCGCAGATAGGGTAAGTGCAATGATCTTGAAGTTTAAGATGGATATGCACCATTGTAGAATGTCGTGCATTTCTCCGGACCTGTGTTGTTTGATGGGATTAAATCCTGGCATGTTGGGGATAGGACAGACATCTCTTCGACGCCAGATTCGTTCTAGAATGGGTAATACGATGATTGCCCATGTGTATTCCTGTTTTAATTTCCATGTTTCTGTCCCCTGGTGGAAGGATGTATTCGGTGAATCGCAACGAAGGCGGTGGACTTGATAACAGGCAACTCGCTCATCTAGTTTATGTCGCAGTGGAGGCGACATTCCTTTGTGGACCCAACCATGGACATGGTGTTCCGCTTGTCCTTTATTACTAGTAGCGCGTTCGTATAGTGGTTTGCATCGCATTGATGATTTATATCTATGCAATTCAATGAATGTCCTCACAGTTGCAGACCAAGAGATGTTAATCTTTTGCAAGTTCATTAGTGATGTTATTCTGTGACGTATGAAAGTGATAAAATTGGTTGACCAGTGGGGTGTTAAAAAGCTGCTTACTATGTAGTTTGTACCGTCTTGAATTGAGTGAGAATTTCGACTTACAGGATGTTTGATGACGGCAAAAGGGGTTTGGGATGTTATATTAATACACCTAAGACTTCTAATACAGAGATCGGTTTTAACGGCTGACCAGGTAGCATTGACAACCTTCAAGTCTAAGGCCATTTTAAAAGTAGCCATAACATAGGCAGCCTCGCTCCGTAAAATTATAGGAACTCGGAGATATTTAAAGCATGCCCAGTACCGGTGACCTAGTCCTTGTAATAGCCAGTTATTATGTGTGAGGTCTTCTCTATCCAAATGGACGCAGACATTCAACCCCGTCCTCTTGTGCATGTTTTTGTGCAGTCTTTCCGCAGGAGAGTCAAAGGTAGGTCCTTGTGGCTGTTCTGATCTCACAACACACATATTGGATATATTTGGTAACAAGGCGACAGGAGAATCTGTCTCGGTTGCCCCATTTGCCCTCTTTCGACTCGAGGTGTGAATAGGTGGCCATCTCTTGGACGATTGAGATGCGATTTTCAGATATTGCGGCAATAGAGGACTCTGTGGCACGCGATGCATTATATGGTACCGCCTCGAAATCGTAAAGCCTAACCAGTGACTGCGGAGTGTTCGGGTGGTTCTATTGTAGGGCATTGGTGTGCCGTGAGCATGCTTGGACCTCGTGGTTAAAGTAGAAGGGGATGGGATAGAAGTTATCGCCCTGGTGATGGATTAGCTTGTAATGCAAACAAAATGTTTGATATTGATAGAAGAAGGGCCTATACTGAGCAATTGGGAGCCGTATACTAGGCGTGACGTAGGCCATGTTTCCCGAGCAGCGGCGAGCACTGTGAAGCCCTGAAGCGGCCACGCTGGTTAGGGGAGCGCATGGCCAACAGAACATTGAGCTCCATTGCACGGCACCAGCTAGGCACTAGACATAATAGTGAGATTGATGTTTGACGGCAGCAGTGTGAGGTTAGTTATCAAAGATGCTCGCTGAATCTAAGAAATTCGCTAGCTCCAACCTATCCCCGCGTGCCAAGCATCTCGAAACTTCGACCACCAACCTCACCTCCGCCTGCGGGCTCAACCGCGCCTACACCGCCAGGACGTTTCTCCGAATACGTATACTAGCGCTTTCACCACAGAAACTGATAACATGGCGCGCTTAGAGAATTTACTTCCTCTTGGTGTGCTCACTATGCCTCCTGGGGGACTAGAGCATGGCTAATTGTGCTTGCAGAGCTCATCGACAAGTGTGTCGGTTCGCAAATCTGGGTCATCATGGACACCGGAAAGGGTATGTCGAACATTCCGCAATATGGCAATCATTCTAACTGTGCCCTAGAATTCATTGGAAAATTGCTCGGCTTCGATGACTACGTCAGTGAGTAGAGCCTAGACGGCCAGCACAAATGGCTCATTGACAAAAAACAACAGATATGGTGTTGGAAGACGTGACTGAAGTGTTTGTCGATTCTAATGATTGGTTTGTATAAATGACTGATGAGCATGCAGCGACCCGGTGGAGGGCAACAGCCAGCTGCCAAAGATACTGCTCAACGGGAACAAAATCTGCATGGTAAGAGATCAAACTACTGTACAAACCATGCGCCGCGCTGATGCCTTGCAGATGGTTCCGGGAGGAGATGGCAAAACGGTCATCGAGGGCGAGGATGACGAGACGAAAGAGGAGGATGCCGCCATGACTGGATGAGGGCGCCATTTGGCAGATGGATGAGGATGCACCTACCTGCTATTGGCACGAGCATGTCAGTTTTTGTGATGTTCGCTCTAGCAGGCATACGGTCTGCGCCGCGAGGGCTCTACAAGTGCGGCATGTTTCGATGGCACGCGGCCACGGCTGCGTCCGAAACACCCAGGCCGGGTTTGCGGGGTGGTGCAATATGGTTGGATTCACAGACACGGGCAGAGGCTCAGACCATCTATCGAAGCGGTAACGATGAACCTTGACGCAGAATGTGGCTGTCTGAGCACGTGATTTTACTTCCTGCCTGCGGTGGTGCTGAGGGGCACGGCAGAGGAAGGCGTACAGTACAGACGTGCAATCTGGCCGACAGGGGCCTTGATCACCCAGCCTGTGATCGGCGATGGATTCGGCCAGGGCGTGACGAACTACTCTGTTGGCGGCCCGGGCAGCTTCGGTGGCCTCGGGTGTGCATCGGCATGCGCCTCAGAGCGGCAAGCCATGCGGATCGAGGTCTGCGGATCGAGGTCTGCGGCAGCATCGCAAACTGGGAATCGGCGATCAGACTGCCCGGATTCCCATTGTGTCCCATCGCAGATCTCAACATGCCCATGTGCACTCATGCACACGGCATGGACGCCAAGGCCGGGGCGGTTCGCTGGGGAGGGGTGCCGAGAGCTCCACCCCGCCGCCCGCGATGCGGGGTCGGCTTGGCTTCGTGCCCGCTGTGACCGCTGTGCTGTGCTGTCCTGCCCCTTCACAGCGGCGACGGTGCAGGGAGCGTGAATTCGCTCGTGGCCGAGGCAGCGGGGTGCCATTGCAGCGAGGCCCAGCAGGCGGCGGGCTGTGGCGCAGGCGGGGGCCCTGGATGTGGCGCCGGGTTGCCCGCCCCCCGCCTGACGCCCATGCTGCAGAGTGTGCATTGCCTGGGCCGTTGCTGGGGACGCACGGCGCTAGGCCCGGGATGGATGCATGGGCGAATGGCAACGGCGTCGAACGCTGTGTCAGGGTGTCAGAATGCCATCCAGCGCCCACAGCGCGTCATCCACCCGCCGCTGACGGCCGCTGGCTGCACGCTGGCTGCCCACTCCGCCGGCGCGCCTGCACGCAGGCCTGCGCTCCTGCGCTCCCGTGTTCTGCGCTCGCTGTGCGCGCTGCTCGGCGGCGCTCCGGGCGAGCTCGGGCGTTGCGCTCCCGCCCCAGCTCCGCCGCGAGCCCCGTCCAGCCCATTGGGCCGGCATTGACAGCCATCCGCCGAGCTTCTCCCAGCGCTGCACCGTCGCGCTTGGCGCAGCCCTGCAGCAGCAGCCGACGTGCGGACTCGATTGCGTCCCTTTGGTTCGATCGCCAGGCCTCGCTAGCTCTTGCGCTCCGCTGCTGGCTCCGGGGCCCGCGTTGCGAGGCGCCTGCCTTGGCTTGCCCGGCCGCAGCTGGCCTGCGCGTCGGCCCTGTCGTCGGTCGGTCGTCCCACACATCAACAAATCCCCGGCCGTCGCTGCCGATCGATGCTACGGCTCTGACCTCACCTGCAGCCCGCCGCCTCTGGTCGCCGCGGCCGCCTCCAGTCTCTTCACTTCATGTCGCGCGCCCTCCCCCCGTC
>JAAZQE010000625.1:4362-17959 GCA_013620735.1 Clavariopsis aquatica
CTTCTTCTCAAGGAGCGAAGTGGTGAGGTAGAAATTACTAAGGGGGTGTTAGAAGCTGCAGCAAGGAACTGTAGGCTAGAGGTACTGGAGTTTCTTCTTCTTGAGAAACGAGGAAACAAGGTGAAGATTACTGAGGAAATGCTGAAAGCTGCCGCAGAGAATATTTACTGTGGCCGAGAGGTACTCCAACTTCTTCTCAAGGAGCAGCAAGAAGGTGAGGTGAAGATTACCAAGGAAGTTCTGAAAGCTGCAGCGGGGAATAATAACTATGGGCGAGAGGTACTAGAGTTTCTTCTTCTCGAGGAACGAGGAAACAAGGTGAAGATTACCGAGGAAATGCTGAAAGTTGCCACAGATAATCTTAACAGTGGCCCAGATATACTCCAAATTCTTCTCAAGGAGCAGCAAGGAGGCAAAGTGAAGATTACCAAGGAAGTCCTGAAAGTTGCCGCAGATAATCGTTCCAGTGGCCCAGATATACTAAAACTTCTTCTCAAGGAGCAGCGAGGCAAAGTGAAGATTACCAAGGAAGTCCTGAAAGTTGCAGCAGGGAATAGATACTTTGGACGAGACATGCTAAAGATTCTTCTTGAGGAGACTATTGAAGAAGAGGTGCTTGAATTTGGCAGGCAACTATGAACAAATAATAGAAGTAGTAAGGCCTCTCCTTGACTAGATATACAACATCCTACTAATCGCAAAGGGCTGAAGAGATACCAAGGCACACATGTTCTACTATAGTCATAGGATAGACAACACAAAAGTAATGTAAAAGTGTTAATATTCTAGAAAGAAACTAAAGTCCTAATAGTGACAGTAATGGACAGAAAGAGCACTGATTTATCCCTACTATTAGAATTTTAGATTTACTAACGGCTTTAGTTTCTCAATAATATTCACGCTTCTAGATATTTATTACCTTTTCCTTTCCTCTCCTATTACCCCCATCTTTTTCTTGCCTAATTCAATTTTTTTATCAGAATAACAACTTCGACGACAACAACCAGTCAGCCTTGCATATACTCTTACAATCCATCACAGATTGTGAAACGGGGCGAACAAAGCGTGGCGCAGTAGTAAGTCAGACGGAAGTCATCAAGAGTGACTATTTCCGTCAAGAAACGATTGGCACTCTACTAGAATGGTATCCGACCCTTCTTTTCCTTAACTAGTAATTTGGCGCGCCATTTGGGATGGCAAATACGAAAACTAAGCATCCAGCCCGGGTCCAAGAGCGGGAAAATTTCAGATATCTGATCCTGCAGATGGCTGCACCCATGTCAACTGCGCCCTCGGTGCGATCCTTTGAAGGACTGTATGAATGTATAAAATCAAAACTCGGCGCTATGTGTAGTTCCTTTACTCGAGCATTTGCAGCGATATTCCACATTCAATTCACTACTATTACTACCATGTCCATGAACCGTGTCGCCTTGCTAGCTCTTTCCTCAAGGTTTCTCTTTACAATATCACAGGCAGCAGAAACAGGAATATGTCGAACGCTCACCGAATTCACAAACTACAACGCCTCGACGACCCGCTCAATGCCAGGTCATGCACTCAACGGTAGTCTAGAAAATGACGATCTTAGACTCTTGAATGATACCTCCACACCGTGGTACCTGACCTCTCGCCTCGCTGGAACCGATGTAAACGATGTCAGCAACCAACTCTGGCTCAACACTGGCGACGGAAACAATTCGGGCCTTGGTGTCTGCCAAGAAGATATTCCAACATATGTACTCGGTGAATACAAATTCTCCAAAGAAGTGTTGGAGAGGAGTGTCGAGGATACAGGTGATTGCAAGAAGATGCTAGGAGGGGAGTGTGTAGAGGCGCTGCGGAGACAGTATGCTCAGAAGGGGAGCGATGCGATGATGGCGGGAACATGTGATAGTGAGTCGCAAAGAAATACTGTAGTGCCGCTCGAGTGCGCCGGGCTTGTAGGAGGAGGAGAGAAGTGGTTGGGTGGAGTTTTTAGAAGTGGTCCGGTTTATCCCTTATCCTCCCATGAAAGACATCAACATTGACAAAGAACTCAGAATTTAATTTGAACTCAACCGACACAAAAGAGCTCTGGGAATCCGAATTCGGTTGCAAAAACTATTCCTCAACTCTCAACTCGTCAATGCAACTTCCATCTTCCAGCCACAACACTGCATACAACCAATCAATCCGCTTTCCTACTCCCACATTTCTAACCATCTGGCCAAACCGTACGTCGTATGGCAGAGGCAGTTTCAATATGGAGTGGACATTGGATGTTCGCGTGGAGATTATGTGTTTGAGACCAGAGGTTAACCAAGGCAGCATCGTGCCACCAGAAGCCAAAGAGCTATTGAGTGGTGATGTCAAATTTCATCGGAACTTGACAAATGGAGTGGCGAAGACGAGTTCAACGAACGGCAGGCCGGTAAGGATGATGTCGCTGGTGTTGGGGGCCGTAGGATTAGTGATAATGCTTTTGGTGTAGGATGTGTGATGGTTGCGTGGTTGTAAACGGAAACAAGATATTATCAATGCATTTCTGGGTTTACCTAGGGAGAGTGGTACTTTTCGTATTGGGCTATTATGGGCCCAAAACTTGATTGAAGGCGTCTATATTGATAGTTGACTCTAAATCAAATGTCTAGCTCCTGGGCAATCATTACGATGTATGTTATTTGCTTGAAAGACCTCTGGACATCTAGATAGGACCTTTGTTAGAATACAGACGGCAAAAATAGTATAACTTCTTAGTATATCTGCAAAATTTTCTAGCAGGGCATATGGATTTTGGTAGGAGTGCCAGTGCTGTTGAAGCAGACACCTACTTCATGAACTACACTAGAGATGGATTGGGTTTGATTAAAAAAAAACTGTCGAGGAAAAAGCTCCAGGAATTTGCCAATGGATTTTCTTGAGAAATGGTTGGGCTGTGTGGACTTACCATATTTTTAGTTGAGTGGTGTTGCGTGCCTTGTTTGGCTGGGATGGGCAACTTTACAGAGATATATTGAAGAGGGTATGGGACAGTATGAGAGAGAAAAGGTTAGAGACAAAAAAATGTAAATTGAAATCCTTTCTTGTGAGATAGATGATGGAAGAGACGGATATGCTAGATATAGAGAGATAGCCAAAAGGCTAAAAATGCACGTTCTGTTCAAGAAAATACAAGGGTAACATCACACAAGATACTGGAGGTACCGGAACGGTGATGACTTCGGAAAGTACACTGGTAAGAAAAAAAACGTTAGACTTCACAGCAAACTCCAGATTGGGAAAACGATTGTTGTCGTCCGTGAATGTTGGCTTAATTTGATATCGGTTGCTGACCAAGGATCCACCCCACTTATGATACACCTCTCCTCCTAGCACAACCACATCTATACATTCATTCTGCCTCTGGACAAAGGAAACACCATTCCACGGAGAGTGATTGTTTATGCGCTGGACTGGCCAAGAGCGCGGGCTCGCTCGTCTTCGATCTTCTGGTAAAAGGCGTCGCGGTGGCGGACGGCGGGAACGTGGTAGCCTTGGAAGAGTAAGTTTCAGGCCTGGAAGGAAAGGGAAGGCGTTCGAAGGATTGTGGATCGCTTGAGGGGCATCTACATACCATACCAGAAGCCATAGCCGGCCGCTGTTCCGAGACCTGATGTCACTGTTAGCCAAGCTCAGGCACCAACCCAAACGCACGTAAAATGCTTCATAAAAGAGAATGCATATTTCACGGACTAGAGGCGAAGGGAGGGCGCACCTAGAGCCACAGAGAGGTCGAGCACGATTTGCCGCTTGAGCATCTGTGATACAGTCATTAGTCCAGACCCCAGACCCTCCAATGCACTCAATTGCAGCACATACACCGGTGATCGGTTTGATAGGCATCGTGTATTATGTATTCGAAATGTCAGGTGTGTTGGTGGTGCGATATGCGGATTCGTAGGGTAGTCTGGAGGTGAAAGGGAAGGCCAATGTCAGTTTGGTGGAGTGACTTCGGAATGCCAAGGCTAATTGGTCTGTGCGGACGCGCTTTCGCTTTGGGGAGCTTCGACTACAAGACATCTTCACATCGAAAGTGAAGGTAACCACTTTCACGAGAACCCCCCCGTTCAATACCCGTACCCACTTTGACGCCCTTGCGCGGGGTCGGAGCCTTTAGCAGTATTCTTTTCCTTCTCCCGCGCATCAACGTTTGACCAGCCCAACCCGCCACGCGCCGTCACCTCCTGCGACCCTCTCTTACCGCGATTTTGCGCCAGCAACGGGCACATGCCAGGCCTCATAGTTTGCCCCAGCGCCGCCAGTGTCGGTGATATCGCAGGCATGAAACGAGCGTACTCTGGAGAAGCCGCGCCTTCATATGGAGAGCCGCATCACAAGAAGCGGAAGGTCCTCCACCAGCTCCACCACACGCAACCGACCGAGTACATTATCGAGCACACGAGTGGCGAATTCGACGACACAGGCGAGAGCAAGGATTTCTTTGATCAACAACTGCGGCGCGCAATTGCAGTGCAATGCAAGGCCATCGGATTTGACGGAGCGCGACCGGAGGCGCTGGAAATGTTCCGTGGACTGGTTGGCGGCTGTACGGTCACACCCAAGCGATTATGGAATCGCCAGTTTGGTGAAATTCGCCTTGCTAACACGGGATAGACATGCGCAATTTCCTTTCTCAGGTCCACAAGTCCATGTCGAGCGCGCGTCGCACGGAAACCGTAGGCAGCGACTGGGTTTACGCGCTCAATTCATCTGGAATCACTGGCTCCTCAATCATCGAAAACCATCTCGATACAGGCGAAATCCCGCCTTCAATCCTACAACCACACTTCGCACCCCCAGAGCCTACAGAACCCACCCCGGTTGACCTCGAAGGCCTCCTTGGTCCAGACCTCTCGGGAAAGACAGACAAAGAAAGCAGAAAATACATACCATCCCACTTCCCTCCATTTCCATCTAAACACACCTGGAAGGCGACGCCCGTCTTCACGGAGCGCGAGAACGATCCCCGAAAGATTAGAGAAAGGGCGACTGAGGAGGGCATACTGGCGGAACAGAGCTTAAGACAGTTGATGCAAAAACAGAAGCTGGGGCTGCAGAAAAACAAAGTGGGGAAGCGAAAGAAAAGCAAGAGAATGAAAGCAAGCGACAGGCTTTGGGAGGAGGCTATGAAGCAGGTCCAGGACGACGAGGATGCGAGAGAGGCATTGCTGAGGTCACATACCGACGATGGTATGGATGAAGACAACTACGACGATGAACCGCTTGCTCGACTGAAGGAGAAGGAGAAAGAGAAGGAGAAACCGAAAAGAGAAATAGATCTGGAGGGTGTACACGTCAACTACGATCAGAAATTTTGGAGGCAATCTGCAAGGGGGTTTTAAGCACGAGGATCCGAGGAGTGAGTGGAACGAAAAGTCATCGCAAGCACCCCGGCTCGGGGCGACCGACCAGTCATCAAATCATCTTTTCAGCGAGGCGTTTTGGTTAGGAGCATCTTGGAGTTGGGTTTGGTCATGGGCATTTTAGAGGCGTTTTACTTGCAGACTTTTGTCTGTCTGTCGTTTTCTGCTGTATGTCGGAGCTTAAGCCTCTTTATTAAAAGGCGGCATTGCAATGTGGATATTTGGTACATTTTGCCAAAAGAATATCATACAACATACACACAGGTCGTCTCGTGACACTCGTACTCTCCATCCTAAGCCTTCTCCCCCCGTTCTTCATTCTGCTTCCTCCAGTCCTCCCAACTCGTCGTCTCAACCAGCAGATTATCCTTACATCTACCATCACCTGATTAGCCGCCAAGCCCGATCGTGCACCTTGATCTAGATGTGGCTCAGAACTCACTGTCGATAGAACCTTACCACAGGCTCACAAACAACGACGGGCCTTTCTCCCTTCTTCGGCTCCTCTGCATTGCACCGATACTGCACCATTTGCTTCAGCGTACAGTCTTCTAGGTTGATTGGTGGTTTGCGCGGTTTTCCAGACGGGAGTGTGTTGATTTGTGAAGGAAGCTGGGAAACGTGGAAGGTGGGTGTTACGGGAGCCATTACGAATTTTTCAGTCGTGATGTGTGAGTAAAGAGTTTGGATTTTGCGTGAGGTTTTTACGGCTAGAGTGCGAGCGGAGTCGCACTTGGGAGGAGGAGAGGATGATGAGTGGGGCGGAGAAGTTGGGCGAGCGACTGAGAATCGAAGTCGAAGTGGAGGAGTTCAGCGAGGTAATTTTTTATCATCAACATTACAGAACCTTAAGAGATGTTGTGGATGCAAAAAAGGGCTAACTATATGACAGTTACTCGCTTCTCTCCGCCATCTCCAATACGGCGATGCGCAAAGAAAGTCTTATTTCGGGATCCCGGAATTGGATGCTCTGCTTCAATCCCCAGCGTCTTCAGGTGGCAGTACAACAGCGCAACCTCCATCTGCACACCAGCCTCCAACACACCAAAATGAGCCTTCTGACGATTTGTGGACTGCAATTCCAAGCCTAGCACCAATCGCCAGACCGTTGTCGGGAAATCCAAAATCGCGCCCTAGTTTTCCGATCCTCGAACTCATCTCTCCACCAACAACCCACACTTCCTCCGGCTCCGGGAAAACATCTCTAATCTACCTGACCACTGCACATGCCATACTACCATCCACCCTCTGTGGCACATCTCTCCATGGTCAAGCCGCGGCTGTCATACTCATCGACCCATTTTCCCGGTTCGATGCGCGGAGACTGGCTGAAGTATGCACAAGCCTCGCCCTGTCTAAAATCTCCGACCGCAGCCGGATTGTTGAGTGGAAGGACGAGATCAAGGAGGCGGTGAGGGAGGCGTTACAGCATGTTCATGTTTTTCAGCCGAGGTCGTGGGACGAGATGTTGGCGGTGCTGGATGGGTTGGAGGAGTATTTGTTTGATGGAAGCAAGCACGGGAGCACGATGAGAAGGGTGCATAGTATTGTTGTAGAGGACGTGGATGCTTTTTATTGGGACATTCGAGCTTCCTCGACCTCTACCTCTACCTCAACATCGACATCTGCATCCGCATCTGCGTCACCACTTGCCACCGCATCCACAAACCTAACCACACATCTCCTCCGCCTATCCACGCGCTTCTCCACCTCCATAATCCTAACTTCGCACTCGAGCACACCCAGCCCGTCAGCCTTCTGCGCTCCGCTCCCACTACGTACTTCCTGGCCCCCCAATACCTTCGTTACACGACTAGCTGTTAGGAGAGTCGAAGTCCTTCGTTTTGTAGCCGGGATTAGTGTCGAGGAGGCGGAACGCGAGAGAGGGCAGCGGTGGGATGTTGTACAGAGAGGTCGGTTTGAATGCTGGAAAATCGGCAGTGCGAGCGCGAGTGCAGGTGAGTCGGGGAAGGAGATCAAGGGGTTTGTGTTTAGAGTGGGTGTCGGGGTTGAAGTGGAGAGGGATGAGGGGCAGCGGAGCACGTTATGATTAAAGAAGAGGCTAATATGTGGAATACTCCAAAAGATGTGTGTAACCAGGGTGAATAGTGGTGGTTTAGTGTTGCACTTATCTACCCGCTTTGATGTTTATCCGTAGTGGTCTTGTAAGTTTCCATTGGGGCTATTAGGTATAATACAAGTCCAACATTGTCTCCATGTGCAGTCTAAGTAAGACGTATGGCCATTTCCCATCAAGCTCCGCCTTTTATACATACAATTTCTAATTGTATCATCGTCTCCGCATATGTCTTGCCCACTTTCCATAAATCGTAGCTCACCACACTATTCTCTGTTGGTATATATTCAATCCCTTTCCATATCCTATTCATCACGACCCCATGACTCCTTCCTCCTCCTCCTATCCTCCCTGGCGGCCTTCCTCCTCTCGCCCCACGCATCCCTATTCCTTTGATGTGCCTTTTCCACCTTCTCCGCCTTCTCAGGAACTTTAACCACCAGGCCCACAAAAAACTGGCTGCATCCAAATTTCTCCGCAAGCCGAACTCTAGTCCACTTCTCTGGGTCCTTTAACCGTAACGCTCTCATCTTCTCGATCTCGTCTGCATTGAGATTGTATTTTTTCTCGTACGGCTGGCGAACCGCTGGCGGGAGCAGTGAGGAAGGTTTGGGAGGGAGGTGCGATGTGGTATGTAGCGGAGTCCCTGGGGCAGCGAGTGGAGAAGTCTGAAGTCGATGTGCGGCCGCAGATGTATACATCAACGCATCCGAGTACAAATTTCTCCGGCGGTCGGTGGGTGGCAGGAATTTGAGAGGTGTGTGATAGACGCTCGGCGCTGAAGAGGGTGGATTGAAGATTAGACTCGGGGCCGGACGTGTTGGTGTGAAGGAGGGTGCTTCGGGGAGGTGCATGAGTTTTTTGTGTCGCCGAGTTGTGGATTCATGTCGGGTTTGGATGGTGGGGACGAGGTGCGGACGCGGTGGTGCTCGGGTGCACACTCTAAGGAGTGGTGGGAAGGTCGACATTGTGCAATTGGGTGTGTGGTGTGTAGGAAGAGATATTAGTGATGTTAGGAAGTTGGGGAATATGGTTTTTGCGGGTCGGAGAAATGTGATAGCCGGTGCGCTCTCTGATTGGTTGAGGCGCTACTGGATTTGCTTGCAGCTTCTTTACTCTATGCTCATATCTACTTTCCATGAAGGTAATAACAGGGAATACATCATGAGTGAGACAACTATGTAACAGAATTCTCTCATTAATCGCGATCAACCAATTGATTTTATGATCCAATTTCTAGTACCCTCCACTGACTAGATACAAATCATCACCCTGGGCAGATTCAAATTTTGTGTAGTTGATTACTTCAGCTCTCCGGCGACGTAGTGTAAATAAGCCCCCAAGAGTTTGGTCCCCTCGATGTAGTTCCTCTTGTCCAGCTTCTCGTTGATGGAATGTGCACCATCAGTCGAGGTTCCCATGGGTAGTAGAAGAACGTTCTTTTTGAGTTCTTGCTGGAAGGTCAGAGTCACTGGGATACTACCTCCCTCCCTCGTCATGTCAGGTTTGACACCAAAGACCCTCTCTACAGCTTTCGCCGCAGCGGTGTAATTGGGGTGTTTCGGGTCTTCAACCCACCACATACCGCAATGTATAGGGTTGAATTTCATGGTATTCTTTGACTTTAGCTTCGCAAATTCGTCCAGGACATGCTTTTCGACAAGCCTCGTCACATCTTCAATCTGCATGTTTGGGACTGTGCGGACAGAAAACTTTCCAATGACCTTAGCCGGGATGACAGTCTTCGCCCCCTCTGAGGAGAAGGCCCCTTCGATACCGTGCAGTGAGAGCGAGGGATACCTCATCTTGTGTTTGAGCGTGTCTTCCTTGTTATCATAGATCCCGACCTCACTACCGATTGATTCGTAGAGGTCTTTCATTTCAAATGCAATCGGAGGGTACAACGCATCTTCTTCGGCTGTGAGGGGAGCAACCAAGTCGTCAAGCCCCTTGATGAGGATTTTGCCGTTTGGCTCCACGAGGGAGCCCATGACCTTAATCAGGTCGGTCATTGGCTCGTGAGACATACCACCGTACACACCAGAATGCAGATCCTGTTTTGGGCCAAAAATTTCAATGGAGTAGTAGTTGCAGCCGCGAACACCGTAGGTTAAGCAAGGCTTCGTGGTCCCTAGCCAGTAGTTGTCGGAGATGCAGACGACATCGGCGTCTTTGAAGAACTTGCCCTTCTCTGCTTTAATAGTATCATCGAGCCCCTCTGATCCGTTCTCCTCCATGCCTTCGAAGCACATGATGAGATTCACCGGAACGTCGACGCCAGCCTTCTGGTGAGCCTCGATGGCATTCAACCATCCAAGCACGGGGCCCTTGTCGTCTGTGCTACCGCGTCCATACATGCGGTCCTTGTCATCGATGTGGAGAGTGAAGGGATCTGTCGCCCAGCCGTCGGACTTGTTTGCTGGCTGTACGTCATAGTGGCCGTAGAGGAGAATGGTCTTCTTCTTGGGGTCGTCGCCGTACCGGGCAAGCAGACATGGAGGAAGGTCGAGGTGCTGGCGGTCAGGCTGCTTTCCCAGCTCACGGAGCTCGACGGTACCACCGAGAGCTTTGATCTGGTCGGCGAGCCAGTGGCCCATCTATGACGTGAACGTCAGCGACTCCTCCTGTGCAATAAAGATAGCTCGCACCTTGACAACGTCTGGTCTCCGCGCATCTTCAGAGCTTATGCTGGGAATTGCCACAGCTTCCCTCAGCCTCTCAATGAAGTGATCCTGCAGGACATCGACCTGCTTAAAGAAGGGGTCGAGATGAGGCATTGCGTCGAAATCTTTGTACAAATACGGCCAAACTTTCTGAGGCGGTCGATGGCGGGGTGAGGTGACAGAAATGGGCGAGTAGGCAGAAGAAGAGAAGAGGGCTCTCTGGCGAGTTAAGGGCGCAGTTACTAGCGCGAGGCGGGCACCGCGAAGGGAGAATCGGGCAGGTGATTGCGTGAGGGGACGCAGCAAGGTGGGATGGAGGGGAAGGCGGGGCATGTTTCTGGGTGCGAAGAGCGAACGTCAGACCATGGCGCGGGCGACAAAAGAGTCAACACCGCGGGCCCAAGCTCCGCACCCGTTACGATAATGATGACAATGATTAATGTGTGCGGCAGCCAATTGCCTCGAGCTGTAACAAAGGGCCCAGGCCCAAGCTGGTCCTCTTGTCTGTTCTCTAGCCCAAGAAGTCACCATATATAAGGCCTGCGCGGATAATCATGAGAGTGCAGATCCAAGCTATGCATGCATGTGGTCATAGTATTTAGAAGAATGTAGATGGAGCATCTAGCTAAATTCTCGTTGAAGCAGCACTGCTATCGTAAGGAGTAGTGGAGCGAGGACATGCGAGCGCTTCTGATGTAGACGCCAGTTGGAAGCGACTATCAAGATCGAGATAAAACTCCTCCCCTGGAAAACAGGTTGAAAGAATAGGTGCTCGGAGATGGTGTAAATACCTGAGGTATCTATTTGTTTTATGAACAAGATGACATAGGAATGTCACGAGCTGCGTTGGTAATTTCCACTCAACATATATTTATATGTTCATTGATGGACCACTAGTGTCGCGCGATCGAGTGCTACTGTAGGCGAGAGTGAACTACAGTACAACGTCTTCTAGGCTTTCTTCTTCCGGACGACCATTCCGTCCAACGTTCCCTGGCTAGCATCTCTTTTGTGCCCAATCTTACTGGTCGCTCCTTTCTTCATTTTTTTTGGTACTTTTTCTTTCCCCCCGTCTGCATCCCTCCCTCCATCTTCTGCTCTCCCAATAGTGTTAGACAACCCTGTTTTTCCTTCTACAGGCCTCTCATCATCAGCGTCATCATTCAATAACTCCCTCCACGTCCCATTTAGCACTTTCGGGTTGTTCCCATACAGCTTAGCTTCATATGCTTTCTTCATACCCCGGATGCAGACCTCTCTTCGCTCTGAGAAGTCGAACATCGGACTTGGGTAGACAGAGTACCCCCCTTTCTCCTTCTGTGTGTTTTCGGAGCCCTTGCCTTTGATCAGACAACCCCAACCCTTCTGATCCTCAATCGGCGCTTTCCATGGCTCATATATATACTTTTTGTCGAAGTTTTTTAGCTCTGGAACGTATCTGCGCACGAAATCCCCGTCGCTATCCGTTTTCTTGGGAAATGCAATTGGGGAATAGCATCTATAGAATTGGGCGTAGAAGGCAGTGCAGCTCAACCACTGCCAGTTCCCTACATTGCACGCAGTCTCATGATCTATCAGCCACTCCTCAAAAACCTCGGCACCGCGTTCCCAATCAATATAACACCCACCCCGCGTCAAGAAACAAGCTACGGCATGTCGGCCTAGGTGGTGGATCCAGCCCTCGATGCGGAGTTGGCGCATCAGCGCATCTATCCAAGGAAAGCCTGTGCAGCCGTGTTTCCAGCGGACGAACCACTCCTCTGCCTGGGCAGAGTCAGTGTCATACTCTCCCGTCATCATACCAGTGCTGTGATCAATTTTGGAAGGCAGATGCCAGGGGATGAAGCGGCAGTGGGAATTATTATATGTTTGTGCGAACGAGTATCCCATGGCGGCCTGCGCACCAAAGTACATGTCGCGGAAAAGGAGCTGGCCTGTCAGGCTGGTTGGGGGCTGGCTCGCTTGGCCTTTGTAGGCGGTTACTACCTCCTGGACGCGCCAATAGAATTCGCGACAGCTTAGGCTGCCGAAATGGAGGTGTGGAGAGAGGAGTGTGGTGGATTGGGGTTCAAACGCGGTGGGTGCGGTGTTGGGCTTCGCGAATGTGGCCGTGTATGTTTTGTTCGCGACAATACGGGCAAGAGCCTCCAGAGCGAGGGTTTCGCCGCCCCGGTGGGGGGTTGTGGCGCTTTTGAGGCCGAGTTCTTCCATGGTGGGGATCGCGAAGTCACCGTTGGGTCCGGCGAGGGCGGAATATGTGGACTCCTCACCGTCGCGCTGAATTGCGTTGAAATCTGGATCGGGCCCTGGTTTCTCCTGCACAAAATCCAGGTTGGTGTCCCCCGGATTGGGAAGAGATGTTGGCGCCGGTATTGGCCTCGCAATGTCTCCAATCTTCGCGCCGGCTGCTTGCACCTGGCTCATACTCATTGTGGGCTTCCCGCCGTTCCGCTTGACTAGTTCATCGGGATCATATAGCGTGCGGCCCGTCTTCACGATTACTTCAACGCCTGCGTTCTTCGCAAATCCCATGACGGTTTCATCTCGTTCACGTGCGTATGCATCTGTGTCTTTCTCGAAGACTAGATGGGTGATATTCCAGGCCTTGAACAGCTTGGGGAACAGCGTTTGGGGCGCCTCACGAATGAGGAAGAGTTTGGAGCTGGGGTTCAGCTTGGTGATGGACTTGGAGAGGTCGGCCTGGCAATCGAGCAAAAACTGCCATCGATTGGGACCCACGCGCGCCCGGTATACATAATGCGGATCCCAGGTCCAGATGGGGTACAGATGCTCCGGGTGGAGATCTAGAGCTGCTTTGAGGGCTGGGGAGTCGTGCAGGCGCAGGTCAGTGCGGAACCAGTATATCACACGCGGCTTGGGCATTGTCAAGGGCATGCACGTGCAAGATTCAAGATGATTGAGGGCCCCGAGAGCAGAGCGTGGAGAATTGGCAAGAGCAGACGTTGAGGTGGAGCGGGAGGAGCAACAAAAGAAACATGCAAATGCATGCTGTCATAGATCTGGAGCTAGCGCCTCCTCGCTAATCTGCAAACGGTCATACAGTAGCAGGCCAATCAAGCTCTGTGGCCCTACCGGTCAGGCTCCGCGGATATGTGCCTCGGAACGTTGCAACGTTCAACGGCTGACGTCGAGTGCTGCACAGGAAATGCGAACCATGCGTCCACGGCGAGGGAGGGGCGGATGCGGCGAGCCTCGAGAAGCGGCATTGCGAGCAGATGCCGTGGGGTTCAGGAGGACCACGTTGGTGCTGGAGCTGTGGAATTGGGTTTGCTTAGGCTGCCCGCGATTCTGGTCGGGATGGGCAGATACGGGGCATTGCGGCTGGAGACGCGAGCTGGCTCTCCCATGCCTGAGCAGCACACTCGGCCATGACACGCCGCGTGCCGGTGCTGCGGGCGTGTGGAGATTGTCAGATGTCGTGCAATGGGGCGGCGTCCGGGGCCGGGGGGTGG
>JAAZQE010000626.1:0-17907 GCA_013620735.1 Clavariopsis aquatica
GGCTATTAGGGCTAGGATAGGACAATGGATTTGACTACCGTACCGGTACTGGGGCTGTCTTTTCTTGTGCGTGCGTGCCAGGCGGATCAGCAGCTAGTGCCGTGGCTGCCAGCCCCTGTGTGGTTACTTATTCTCCGCTGCTGGTCTACATGGTGACGGTGACGGTGACGTCTTCGCAGCGCATGGGCGAGGCCGAGTGCTTGGGGCGGGCCGTGTGGGCATTGGTTGAGCGCCTCGTCCAGTGTGCGCGCGTGCGAGACAGGAATGGTGAGAGCTCCAGGCAGCACACAGGCAGCGCGTCTGCGGCGATGGCTGGCCCTGTCGATGCAGGCGATGATGTACAGTAGGCGATGCAGACGACGTCGTGCCCAGAGGCGGCCATGCCATAGGCCCAGCGCGACATAGTGGCAGCCTCGCTCTCTGCGCGCCCCCGCCAACCCTCGCACTGGCGGCGTCTCCGCATCCCCACGCTTACCCGAAACATCGCTGCGGCGAGGGGCGCGGCCTGGCGCGTGCACATCACCCGCATTTGACGGTGAGCGAGCGAAACATACGAGACGAGGGTCCCGCAGCACGCATATCAACAGCATGGAGGAGCCCACTTCATCCTCCGCCGAGGGCCAGCTCCCTCTTCCGTCGTCGACACCACCGCCGGCGGCCTTGCTACCGGGACACGCCGACCACGCCCCGCCCGCGGATGCTGCACCCTCGCCCGCCCGCCTCTTGACTGCGCAGCCGCTGCCCTCTGTCGCCCCAGACGCATCCTTCGCCATCCCCGTGTACCCGTCCTATCCTCACATTCGAACGCCCTCTGCCGCCGGCCTCCAGCTCCAGACCGACCTCCCGCTCGCCTCCATCGTGGCGGGCAGCGCAGACGACGTGCTGCGGCACTCGGCCACGGCGCCCATTGCCATCCAGGAGGGATATCTGCGGAGCACCCTGTCCGCCGCGAGCATGACGGGCTCACTCTCGCCCGGCTCTGCCCTCTCCTCGCCGTCGCTCAACGCCCTCGCCGACCTCACCCCGCTGCCCTCTCCGCTGGTCATGAGCGATTCTCCTGGCCCTTGGGCGCGCGCCGGCATCGCGATACGCCCGCGTTCGCGGGGCGCATCCAATTCCTCGAGAGACGACTCCTGGGTCATGCTCAGCAATGGCACCCTGTCCCCGTCGCCCTCCCAGAAGAAGAAGGGCTACCAGAGATTGAAGACGGCCGCCGTGGAAGCTGCCGCGGCCGGATTGCAGCACAAGCACGAGGCCAGTCACAACCGCAACAGGAGCATCAGCGAGTTTGTCCCCGAGGCATTGCACAACATCCGCGCACGACAGGTCACCATCTCCGGCTTGGCCCCAGAATCCACGGGGCCGTACGTAGGCCACACGGGCAATGAGCCCCACCTCATGCGCGAGGAGTATCTCGCTGCGCAGCGTGGTCTCATTGCGGCTACCGTTCGGTCTGGTTTCCCCACCCCGCCCGCGAGTAACCGCAGCGTGACCGAGAGCGAAGAGGAGGAAGTGCTAGACGAACATGTCAGTTACATCGCAGTCAGGCATGGATTGCAGAAAAACAAGCAGCTTTGGCGCCCTGTGCGCCAGCTTGGCCAAGGCACTTTCAGCAAAGTGTATCTGGCGACAAGCGAGAAGACAGCTGCCAAAGACCCACTTGATGAAACCGTCCTCGATCCCCGGAAACTGGTAGCCATTAAGGTTGTTGAGCACGGCCCGGCCGGTGGCGCCGATGAAGAACGAGTAGAACTAAGTCTCAAGCGAGAAGTCGAAATGCTCCGATCCGTGTCACATCCGTCCCTCGTGCATCTCAGGGCTTTTGATCACGATGAAGCACAAGCCCTGATCGTCTTGACCTACTGCCCCGGTGGTGACTTGTTTGACGTAGCGAGCACTCACCGGCATCTTCTTGGTGTAGACCTCGTCCAGCGTATATTTGCTGAAATGGTCAGCGCCACACGTTACCTCCACAATCAACTAATCGTGCACCGCGATATCAAGCTAGAAAGTATATTATTTTTTTCCTCGTTCTTGAGCTGGTTACTCTATCCAGCGCGATTTGACACTAACTCTGGCAGATATCCTCCTTAACATACCCATCGCTACAGTTCCCTTGTTGAAGCACCCCCAATCACATCCGTACCCCATTGCGACACTTACGGACCTTGGGCTTTCTCGTCGTATTCCTGCCCCACCCGAATCTCCCCTCTTAACCACACGTTGTGGTAGTGAAGACTATGCCGCTCCAGAAATTCTCCTTGGTCAACCCTATGATGGCCGCTCCACTGATGCATGGGCTCTTGGCGTAATGCTGTATGCACTTATGGAAGGACGCCTGCCCTTTGATCCCCCTCCTGGTAAGGCGGCATCCCGTAGCAGAGCCGCCCATCGAATCGCGAGATGTGATTGGATGTGGGTCAAGTTTGGAGATCAGGACGGCGAATGGGATGCAGAAAAAGGGGGAGCGTGGGATGGCGCAAGGGTATGCGTAGAAGCCTTGTTGAAGAAAGTCTCTCGTGGCCGCAAAAGCCTTGCGGATATAGAAATGATGGACTGGGTTCAGAATGGGATCACGGTTGATGGTGGAATCAAGCGAAGGATCGAAGATGAAGACTTCAATGAGGTGATAGATGCCTCGAGGTGATTGTTATTGAGGAGCCTTCACAACATCATCCATCCTGCGCTAGGCACATAAATAGGCTCCTACTGCCCAACTTTCAACAGGCACGGGCAACCTCCTGGCGACTGCCAAAGGCAACTCCTGGACTACACTGTATTATTACTCGGTCGATCGACATAGACCTTTATTTCTTACATATTACAAGGAGCAAAGATAGGCATAGCAAGGGCAAGGGCAAGGGCAGGTGCAGGGCAGGGCAGGGCAGGCGTCGGCATGAGGTGAGGAAATGAACCCACACCATGTTGCAAAAGGATGTGAATGGTGACTCCTGGCTGGAGAACCTTTTTGTTCTACCCCCTTTTGCTTTTACTTTTATTCTTCTCCTTCGTTATTTTTTGCCCCTTCTTGATATCCCGTTGTTCTTGCGTATACTTTCACTAGCATTACTTTATCCTTTCTTCTCTCGTCGTCCATGCGACATGAGCACATTCTGCATCCTTCACGGCGCCTCCTTTGCAAACCTGCGCTTCCCTTTCTCGTCTTGCATCGACATAGACAAAACGCTTACCTTTGTTTCTTTTCTGTCAATTTCTTCGGATAGGATTGCATTGGTTGCGTTAGGTTTGTAGGTCTAGATAAAATCAATTGAAAGAGTGTTTGTGGTAGAGCTTATGCGGATTGGGTTGAGATGTATATTGGGATTGAAACATGGAGAAATAATTACACATCGGGTAAGATCTAGACTACAGTCTTACGCTATTCTTTTTATTACTGCTGAAGGGGTGGGTGGTTCATTCCAGTCTCCAAGTCCAGCCCAAAAGATCGAAAGCCTCCCTCAATACCCTGGCCTTATCGGAAACTTATCCGAAGGGCTATCAACGAGTACGGAGGAGTTGGAAAACCTCTCATCGAGGGGGGTGCCAGGCAACATCAGCAGCAGCAACAACAACAGGGCGCAGTGGAATTACAAGGTCAGATTTAAATATGACCACCAATGAGAACGAGAATGTTAACTTTAAGGACACCAACCTCATTGGCCTAAGATTGTTTCGAGGAACTATCTCTAAAAAAAGCAAAAAGATACTCCACAAATTCGAGGTTTCTCGAGGAACGTTGTTTGAAACGAGAACACCAATAGGATTGAATTCAAGGCCGCCTAAAACAAGATGTTCAAAACCATCCTTGGCAGCAATTGAGGACATGAATCGCGGGAATGAAGGCAACATGTACACAGGACTTGCTGCGGATGCCTCGTTGTTGCCTGCACGATTATCAACCCATTTCAGCCTTAGGGCTCTCAAGAAGGCTAACTCGTAGCGCCACGCAAAGACGAACTATTGGCCCTCGAGCCCCCGGCTGTTCAAACATGTCCTCTATCATGGACAAGCGGGAAAACTCTCCAATGAAAATAAGGATGGCTGGCCACATAGCGTCTCGATCGTCACCCACCCCCTCTTGGAGGGGCTGTGCTGACATTTGCACATGTGCTGACAAGAGAGCCGCATAGGAGGGGTATTACAATATTAATCGCTACAAAGCAGTTGCCTAATAAACCCGCTCGCCCCCGAATCAACTCCTCCGCTATTGGCACATTGTACGTAATAGCCTCCGGAATGGAGCCCCTTTCGGCGCTTGCAGTTGCTGCTGCGTGTATACAGTTCATAGACTTCACTGGGAAAGTTGTCACGCGAGGTGTTGCCTTCTTCAACAAATCAAATTCCACGGCTAAGAGAGACGAGCTCGCCCTGGTTGCCGATCACCTACGAGAGCTGAACGCGAGCCTAGGCAGGCCAAACCAAGTCAACAATATCCAGGATGGCATCTTCAATATCAGGGAGGCATGTAGCCAAATCGAATCCGATCTCACGAGTCTGCTTGATCGACTCAAAGGCAAAAACAAAGTAAACCTCAACCCAACTGCTCATGGCATGTCTCGACGATGGGCTAGCGTTCGGCACGCATTGATAAGTCACTGGGGAGCCGAAGAGACGAAAGGCCTTGAACGGAAATTGGACAATCTACGGCAGGAATTAATTCTCAATATCTTAGTAGAGCTAAGGTAATTCATCCTTGTCCAGAATTTTTACAGCCTCTCATTATAGAGACCAGGGAAACACGAGATGCCCAAATCAAATCATCACCGAGCAGCCCAAAGGAAGCGCTAACCAAACGCAAAATAGTCAGGCCCATTGGACAAGAATTCCTGCAACAGATTGATGAAAAAGATCGTTGGCAAAAGGATCTTGTGGACGCTATTATGAATAGCAACGCCTTTCTGTTTATTCCCACCGAACCTTATGTCGATTCTCAAGTGGCTCCATACTTTATCGATAGTCTAATGTATGTCGAAATGTTTGTTCGACATGGCCAAATTTCTGACGCCTTTTACGAGACTTTCAAATGGCTATTCGAGCAAGGACACCAACAGCGATCTTGGTCTGATTTTAGAACATGGCTGAGTAGCGGAGACATGCCCAGGACATACTGGATATCTGCGAAACCTGGATCTGGAAAATCTACGCTCGTGAAGTACATCGCCTCACAGGCGCAGACGGAAAATGAACTTCGAAAATGGGCCGGAGACATCCCATTAGTCCAAGCGTCATTTTACTTCTGGTCTGGAGGCTCTGATATTTATAAATCCAGAGGTAGTCTCTTGAAAGCCCTTCTGGTCCAGATATTCAAAAGCAGACCGGAACTGATAGTGAAGCATTGCCCGAGACGCGCCGAGATTCATCGACTGTTCGGATCCTTTCCCATGTCTTGGGAGTTGGCGGAGCTTGAGGATGTGATCCAAAATCTGGTTCGAGATAAAAGCACCCGGTTCTTCTTTCTCATAGACGGCTTGGACGAATGTATTGACGACTACGAGGATCTCGTTACATCTCTCCAGGAGCTTGCAAAAAACGTCAATGTCAAAATCTGTCTCTCAAGTCGTCCTTGGTCTGACTTCGAAGACGCCTTCAAGGACGGCCCGCATCTAATGCTTCATGAACTCACCGAGCCAGACATCAAGCACTATGTACAATCTAAGCTCGATCGGAGTAGCGGCTTCGCCGAGTTGAAGATGAGAGACGACGCTTTCGCTAAAAGGTTGGTGGACGAAATTACGAAAAAATCACAGGGTGTCTTTCTCTGGGTGGAGTTCGTCGTACGGGCTATCTTGAGCGATCTCAAGAATAGAAAGCGTATTGAAAGATTGGAGAGTCGACTCCAGGAACTACCCGAAGAGCTTGAAGATTTGTTCCAAGCCCTAATCGACATGGTGGAGGATCATCTGAAAGAGGATGCGTATGAGCTTTTCGAACTGATTCGGGCAGCGCATGCTCCAGTTACACTGCTGACACTTTCATTTGCGCACGAGGAAGGGAAGTCACCTGGAGGGGGAAAGTCTTCATCAGTCACCAAATTCCGAAGGGAGAAGCTTAGCCTCCAGGAGAAAGAAGGCCGCTGTAAGATCATGAAAGGGAGACTGATGAGCCATTGCAAAGGTTTACTCGAGGTGGTGGCTAGCTCAGGAACCGTTGCTGAAGATGACGGGAACGACGAAGTCATTGAAGTCGATACTTCGGCCAATCTGCAAGATAACATGTGTGAAGAGGATGAGCTGGCAGTACGCGTTGAAGCGCTGGCCACATGTACAGTCCACTACATGCACAGAACCGTCAAGGACTTTCTCAAGAAGCCTAATATATGGAAGGCTTTTGGAAACGTAATCGCTTCGAGTTGTTTCGACCCATACGCTGCACTTTGCAGGGCGTCGATAATCCACCTCAAGACTGTCGACATCGGCGGGATGAGGACGAAGGTTTTCTGGGCCGCCGTTACTGATTCGCTTCACTACGCTGCATTGAGCGATATGGCATCTCAAAATCCACTGGTTGTTGAACTCGACGAGCTGGATACTGTAGCCGACGAAATAGCACGCATGCCATGGCCGAAGGAGCCATTAGGGAACGTCATCAAGCAGCACATTGGTATACCCCATCCAACGCAAAAGGTGCCCCAAAAAGTACAAACCCGACTTGAAACAAGCTCGCATTGGTCGGCTGCACAAGCTACAGGAGGAAGCAAGCATTCGTTCCTTTGCCTGGCAGCCCAATATTCACTTTGCTCTTATATCAAGAAGAAGATCGAACAGGGGACGCCGATAGAACAACCGCCCGAGTCTCGCTCCCTTCTCGATTGCGTGATCCGAGACTATGACAAGATTAGCGACCAAAGGCCGCCGCCGATCGACTACCCTCAGAGAATCCGCATGATAGAACTGCTTCTGGAATGTGGAGATGATCCCCACCGAACAGACGCACTTCGAGGAACGCCATGGATGCACCTCGAAGGCCAGATCAAGCAAGCTTATAGGCAGCAAACGCCTAGACTCCACGAACGCCGCAATTCCAGGGTAATTTTATCTCGCCGTTCGCAAACGACTCAGCCACCAAAATCCAACATAGATCCTCGGAAGATCGACTTTTGGTTAAGCGCTGCCGAGCTGTTTGTCAAATACAAGCCGAATTGCTGGAGTGTGGACATCAAAGGCGTCACTGGAGGTGTTCTTAGGGAATTTAATGAAGAGCGCGCCGTGGCCCTAGAGAAGGCTATGAAGAGGACGAGAAGAAGTCTGTCGCAGATTCTGAGTAACTTGGACTGGAGGAGAAGCGGGGGGTTAAAAAGGGACACGGACAGGTTACCCACACCGGGCATCAAGATCTGAAAGTGGATGGCAGAGTCAGGTAATCCAATCTTAGACGCCTTGGAAGCACCTAAAATGCATCCGCTGATGTAACACTACTTACTCTACGTCAGGCTATTTCACATTACATTAGTTCACTAGCTTAGTGCCCGAAGGCGAAAGCTCTCAGCTGATTAAAAACGGGCAGACTTGAATGAAGTCGCCGTCGTTCGGTTCAAGACTGCCATGTCACCACCCAAATTCATAATATCGGTCAAGTCTACAGACGCTAGTCGAATTCTGGCACGAGCGGTCATGGGAACTGGGGTTGGGGTTTGGGATTCGAGGACGTGGCCCTAAAGTACAGCC
Organism: Clavariopsis aquatica; assembly: GCA_013620735.1. Classification (NCBI taxonomy): domain Eukaryota; kingdom Fungi; phylum Ascomycota; class Dothideomycetes; order Pleosporales; genus Clavariopsis; species Clavariopsis aquatica. The sequence goes on from JAAZQE010000626.1 coordinate 7,665, forward strand.
TCACAGCCACGCAAAAAAGGACTTGCCTACATATGCCGCGTGTGCCTTATGGGTTCTCCTCGAGCCTTCTTCTCATTTGGACCTAAGCTCTTGGGGTGCCCAGCGGGTGGTTTGATATAAAGCCCTTGGTAACTTTATTAGGTGTTAGGAAGAAGCGAAGAGTCCCTGTAACCATAAGTGGAGATTAGCGCTTGTATACGGGAAGCAGGAGTTGAAGTAGAGATGTCAAAGTACAAATATAGGTGGCGAAGAAGTAAGTGGAATTACAACTAAGAGTTAGGCTGGTTAGGTACAAATTTGCCCCCCTTTTTTTTTCTACCTTTTGACATGGCCTGCTATGGAGAAATTCTTGGTCGCTGGTCTTTTCGTCTCGTCTTGCTTGTCATGTACCTATAATCTAGCTCTCAGAAATCTAATAATGTTTGTGTCATGTTGGAAAGAATCAAAATGCGCTTGGTTGGGAGTTGTGGGATTACAAATGGCGGTTGAAAGCACAGTTGTAAAACCCCAAACGGAAGAAATCGACACAGTTGTGTTTGATTCTGACCCGACTACTATTTCTAATGAGGTGTCGTTGAAGTTGAGTGGTCCGGTTTCTCATGATTGCAGACCCCACATACTGTACCCCTCCAAGGCAACCATTGGCTCCCGCAACTGTTCAGACTAAAAAGAGTAATAAGAATTTTTTCTTTGGGCCACCGTCACCTGCTGACATATCCGCAGTCATACAGGTTCTGTAAGTCTAGATAAGCGATGGTTACTAACATGGATCCCACAAACCACCCAAATTCACACATGTTTCTAGTCTTTGCTCATTAGTTGTGCAGTATATAGTTAATTTAATTTTCCAGAACCGTCAATTCGACCAGAACAAACAGTCTCGTGGTGTAGTGGCTATCACGTTCGCCTCAGTAAATACACCCCAGCTTCCCAGTCATGCCCTCCAGAAAACTAACCAGTTGCAGCAATTTACTACAGTAGATTCTCACGCGAAAGGTCCTGGGTTCGATCCCCAGCGGGACTAAATTTTTTTGGGCCCTCTGATGTCGTTTTTATTACTTTTGGTGTGTCTTTTTTGATAATTAGGTTGGTTGGGTGCTATGTATGGATAGATGGAATGAATCCATTGGTTGTTATTAACGTCGCTGTTGGAGTTGAAAAAAGACCATGTCAAATTCTGGCTTGTTGGTTTTTGCGGCTCAAAATGGGTTAGGATGCCATTCAGCCTAAGGTATAAATTGGGAATATGCAATAAGTAGGCCATCAATAATAATGCATACGGCGTTGTTGTTTCTGCTAGGGGAAGGAAGTGAATGCTTGTAGGTCACGTGATCCAACAGCCCTATTTCCGCTCAACTTGGGATACAAGTACTTGTAAGAGCCCTTGACGCCTATATTTATTATTAGACTTGTCCCGCACAAGGTCGCAGCGAGCTTGTTTGTTCCAGTTGCCATGGACAAATACAAGTAGCAAAATAACGAACCATGGGCTGGTCAGCGTCAGCAAACAGGAGAGACCTCGGCAGTTGATGGACCGATCCGAGCACCACCAGTCAGACCACAATCACAGCACTCGACGCCTGACGTTGTCCGGCTCTCCGAATCGTCGAGACTCTTTTCCAGCCGCGGCCCTTCCCGCTCCTTGGCCAAATTGTTCCCAGGCCCGCTGCACGTAATGTCGCGTGCAGCATACCCGTGATACATGCGCGGCCGAGAAGCAGCATCCACTCGTTGCGCTGCCTCTGAAGCACCGGAATTGCTCGAGCTGGGGCCACGCCACGAGAATGCATCGGACTGGGCTGACATCTGATCTGGATGCGGGGAAAACGAGGTGTTGTGATAGGTGGGCTGACGTTGCGAGCTGCGGAGATGCGCCCAGCAGATGGGCTGGGGGCACGGTATGTGTATGTGGTGTATATGTCCGTACGCATCCGCGAGTTTTCATGTCCCTTCTGCGGGTTTCAAGTCACGTCAGTCAATCATATCAAACATCAACCACACCCACACCCACAAGATCTAAGCCCGACTTAATCAAAACACTTGCATCCATCTACCCATTCAACTACCAACCGCATACCAACTACATACCAACCACATCCGTCCATCCATCCAACCTTGTAGCACCCGCATATAAATCCCGCCGCCGATCCACCAGAGGAATCCAAGCAATTCTTCCTCTTTGAGCACTCTGCCATAGTAACACAACGATTCAAACATTGCCCAAGATGCCTCTGCGTGCCCCAGCCCTGTTCCGTCGGCATCCCTTTTCAACATCCACCCGTACTCGCATCGCCCTTCCGCCACACTACCACTCCTACCACCCCCCGGCCACAGGCATGCCACTCAATCCTGTAGCCGTTCCCAAGCTTGGGAGAATAGGACGATGGTACATATATTTTCGTACTTGCCCAGTGATACCCTGACTAAAAGTATATCCAGGTACCTCCCGACTATGGCTCTCATAGCCGTCGGTATGACACTGAGTTCCTATCTGCAGTCTTCACCATCGTGGAACCGGCGCCGGACAGTTACGCTCCACTCAGCTAATCGGCAGATAGGCTTCGCCATCAACAATGCGCTCGAGGAACACAATAACAAGCAAAATCGCCCAATGACACAAGAGGAGAAGAATCTAATGCTCATGGAGGCGTACGGGGACAGGAACAGTCTTGAGGATATGGAGAGGGCCCTCAATGCTACGACAAAAATGGGGAAGATGGAGAGAAATAAGATGTTGGACGAGGCGTATGGAGAGAGGAAGAGTTTGAGAGATGTGGAGAGGGCGTTGGAAGTTTATGAGGTGCAGTGAGTGCTAGAGTGAAAGTGCACGATGAAAAAAATTACCAGCGCCGCGAAGGAAAGAGAGAGTTCCGTCTCAAAATTTAAAAGGCGGGATTCAACGAAATTGAACAAAGATGAGGGCGCTTTGCAAATTGCAATGGAGTAAAGCCAGGCTAAGAGAGGGAAATGAGCAAAGTTGGAAGAAGTCCTACTTTTGGGGATGGGGCAAAAAAAAGGCAGAAATGCTTGCCGAGGGAATAATACCCAGGCCAGGAGTTACAGTAAGACAGCGAATATCTCACATAGAGACGTGCTGCAACCTTTTGTTTGATAGTGTCACGTGTTCATATTCACGGTTTCTTCAAAAGGGCCAAATATGCGGGAATAAGATACTTTAAAATTTACGGGGGTTAAAAAAAAATTTGATATTACTCAGCGCAATCACTTGTATTCTGTTTATTGGTATTATGTGGGGAGTGTGATGCCATGAATGAGGAATACATCCGTGTTGGGCATACCGGCAGCGAATTCATACATATTAGCATTAGGTTACTCTAGTAGTATATCCTAGAATTAGCCACTAAAAATAAAATTTCTTTGTTATTTTCTCTGATAGAATCTGCCATCTATACCCAGATAATTCCTGTTCCATTCTGCTAGCTTCTGCTTGAGAATATATTTTACTCCACGGAAAAACAAATATCGATCCACCTAGCCTTTATTGATGTTGTTTTATCAATATGATGACTTTTATAGATGAATTCCTTGCCTCTGGCTCGGTTCTTATTGTAATAACAGAATTACTTCGGGAGTTCATGATCTAAGCCAAGGATAGGCTCAACAAAGCCTCGAAAAGTGATTTTCTTAATGCTGAACCTTTTCCTCTTGTCCTCCAAAGCGGAGGCTGATACTTCTTTCCAATTCAAATCAATCTCTTCAGTGGTATTGCTGTCTCTTACTTCATCTACGTCTAGTGTCCACCTCATACCGTAGCCAAGCCGATTCCGGATCTCGTACACTGCCACATTCCGATGTAGAAGCATAACATTTTTCCACTCAATGCTGGTCAACATTGACTGGAGAATGTTGCTCGCAATCTCGTCCTTTTTTTGATTACTCCCTACAGGTAAAGCCCAGAAGGGATGCGGTCGACCGTGCTCTGACGATGCGCCCCCACGTTCAAAATGCTTGCAGAGCGCAATGGCGCCCGCTGACATTTCAGAGCGAGCTCGAGGCGGGGATCTATATGCTTCCTCGAGGAGCTCAACCGGTGGGGGAAGTAAATATATTGTGCCTTTCGTGTTGACGCATCCCGCATCTCGATATTGTTGCTCCGTGGGTGTAGGATCAGATTGCCAAGGAAGATGGAGGGAGTCATACATTTTGTTAGTTCCACGGAGTGATGAGCGTTCGTTGTAATTCAATAATCGGGGATATTTTAAGATGGTTGTAGAAATAGAACATCAAATTGTTTGTGAACAACGTGCCTGACTCGGTGAAGGTTTACCCCTTCCATCACGAAGCTCCAATTCATGTCATATACAGACTATACAAATATAGACTAGCGTCGGTTAAATTACGGTAGGTACGTACAAACTTGTCTAGATTTCCTTCAATGTGAATCCGCAACCATTAGACAAAATATTGACACTGCAATTGAGATGTGACTTTGGTGCAGTATGGTAATTCTAATTCCTCAAATCATAATGCTATACTCTAACAACCGAGCAGCTTTTTGCTCCTCTGCATTCTCGAGTACTTCTTACACGATCTATTCTACCTACTCATCGATCACGATGGCCACTTCTTTCCTTTCCCCGAACTTCTGCGCTCCGCAGGTTCCAATCTACGTCGCGAATTCAACACTCAGAATCGAAAAATGAACTACCGCATGGCGTGTTAATGGGGAGGAAGAAGGACAAAAGTGTACCGGCAGTCGACTTGAGGCAGACCCATTCTCCTTCTGTGAAGGATCCATTGGCCTTATTGGACTCAGCACATCGGAATGGAACAGTACACATGAAAGGACGGAACTCAGTGCGAAAATCCCATGGAGGAAGGCCCAAGCAGAGAGAATATATATTATCGAAACAAAAGAGAAGGCCGGGACCGACATCAGCCACGAAAAGTGTATCAACTTCTAAACGACCAGGCCACAAAATTGCCCGAAAGGAATTGACCTCGGCCGAGTTGAAACAACTAGACGAAACCAAAAGAATTATATATAATTTCTGCGCGCAGACAGTACATACACCCGATTACATAATGACAAAGATTTATAAGGGGGTACACAAGGTTCACATCAAGTATCCGGAAAGAAACATTGATATCGAAGCTATTGGTAGCCTTTGGGCTGCGGAACTAGAGGCATGCCTCAAATTCAAGAATATTATCGAAGAGAATCGAAATGAAACTCAAACTCCCTCGGAAAATTCACTCTTTTTGACGACTTTAAACGCAGAACAATTCCTTCGATTTTATACGAAGCGGAAACGTTACGAAAGATTTCAAGAGGAATCCAAAGTGGGGTCTAATAGTGTTGTATCTCAAGCGCATCACGCTGGCGCCCCTGTCGGAAAGGCCACTATTGCTAGGACTAAGAAGGAGGCCGCAGCTCTAGCCTATCTTACAGCTGCTGTATCTGTAGTGCAAAAAGATCCTTCGATTTTCCATGAATTCCAACATGCGGAGAGGGGAAATGATGGTGAAATACTTCTACCACTACAACCAGTGAGCTTTTACATTATTCCTGACATGTTGGATGACATGAAAAAATCATCACGTTCGTTCATGGCGTCAGCATCTACCAAGACTACCATAGAGTCTCTAACGGAGCGCCATTGGTCAACCAAATCCTATCCTAGAGCCATCTCCGAAGAGAGTGTCGATCGTAGAAGTCTCGATCTACTACAGCGTCATGAAACTTTCTTAATAGATCCTCATTGGGAGAATGCGCGAAGACTGAAGGACGAGCTTCCCATGAACCGGCGACGTGATGAGGTTTTAAAGCTCATCAGCAATAACACTTTCAGTATTGTTGTAGGTGCCACGGGAAGTGGAAAGACGACCCAAGTTCCACAGATAATCCTTGAAGATGCAATTCTCGCCAAACGAGGAGCAGACGTGGATATTATCTGCACTCAACCACGACGAATCGCAGCTAAATCAGTGGCAATACGAGTTGCATCCGAGCGGGGCGAAAAACTTGGAGACACTGTTGGATACCACGTTAAGGGTGATAATAACACATCCCGCAAGTCAGGTCGGATGACTTTTTGCACAACTGGAATTTTGCTCAAGCAGCTCCAGAGTGACCCAGACCACGTTATGAACTCCGCAACTCATATTATAATCGACGAGGTCCATGAGCGCGATATCTTCATAGATTTTCTCATGACAACCTTGAAGAAGATAATAGAAGAAAGGCAGCGATCAAATAAAAGGGTTCCAAATGTGGTTCTTATGAGTGCGACGATGGACACCCGGCTTTTCTCGCAATACTTTCAGCAAGAGGACGATAACGGGCATCTCATGCCCTGCCCATCCATCTCGGTGCCAGGCCGTGCATTCCCCGTCAAAGAAAAATACTTAGAAACAATACTCGGTGAGCTCAGACAGACCTACTCCAAGCGGGAGCTTCAAATACTAGAAGATCGAGATACCAGAAATTTCCTCAACGATGAAGCAGCAGCTGGAAATTTAAACACATCCTCCACAATTTGGCATGACGAACGAGGTAAAATTAATACGGATGTGAAGGATGCAATAGTTCCCATAAGCCTTATTGCCGCTACCATTGCTCATATTACGCGAACTACCACTGGTGGTGCAATACTTGTCTTTGTTCCTGGGCTTCAAGAGATTGTTGCAACGGAGAGCCTTCTTTTCCGAAATCCAATGGGGGTCGATTTTACAGATGCCTCCAAATTCCGCATCTTCAAGCTTCATTCGAACCTCAAAGACAGACAAGATGAGATCTTCGACGCCGTCCCCGATGGGTGTAGGAAGATCATTATCGCTACTAACATTGCAGAGACATCTGTAACAATTCCGGATGTTCAACATGTTGTCGACTCTGGAAAACTTCGCGAGAAACGATATAACCAGCTTGCCCAAATCACCAAGCTGCAATGTGTTTGGGTAAGCAAGTCGAACATGCGCCAACGTGCTGGAAGGGCTGGTCGAGTCCAAGGCGGTAATTACTACGCTCTGTATTCCTCATCTCGCTACAATTCACTAGAAACAACCGGGCTTCCCGAAATGTTACGCTCCGACCTCATGGGGATTTGTTTGGATGTGAAGGCTCATTCGAACTATAACATAAGGGAATTCCTTGCCGGCTCCATACAGCCACCGAATCCCGTCGCCGTTGATGCATCTGTGCAAGACTTGAAAAACATCGAGGCGTTAACTGAACAGGAGGATTTGACACCCCTCGGGAAATTGCTAGTATCGCTACCTGTTCATCCGTTGCTCGGGAAGATGATTGTTCTAGGAGTCGTTTTCCGTTGTCTAGATCCACTACTAATCCTAGGGGCTGCTGCGAATGAGAGAACTCTTTTTGTTCGTCCTCCTGGTGCTGAAGAGATGGCAGATGAGCAAAAGGGTGTTTTTGGATACGATACATTCAGCGATCCACTCACTGTCATCAATGCGTTTCGAGAAGCCCGGAATCATCTCGGCTCTGGCCGGAACTCCACACGATTGCCACCGTTTTTCCAGGATAAGTATCTCCATTTTGGTACTTTCCTTAACATCAATCGAACGATGCAAGAAATTGAGGCCCTGCTTGAGAAAACAGGTGTCATACCGAAAGAAGCGGGGGACAAACGGCAGTCTTCTCACCAAAAACCCCATACATCAGTGAATCGAAACTCGAATAATGCAAGTCTCATTAGAGCACTTGTACTTGCTGGCCACAGTGGAAATCTTGCTGTTCACTGTGGACGTGGGGATCTCCCATTATTTAGTACTCAAAAAGAGTCACGCGCACTCATACATCGGTCATCATTGAATTTTGTGATTGGTGCTCGGAGAGCACCAGTCTCCTCCAACAGGACCCTCAGGCTCCCTCTTCCTGCATTACTGAGTTTCGGGAGTCGAAACTTGAATGACGCTAACGACATCACTCTCCGTGACACCAACTTGGTATCCCCACTCATTGCGACTTTATTTGGCGGAGAGCTGAAATTCAAAAAGGAGAGCAATGTTATTACAGTCGGCGATCGACTAAAATTCTTGGTCAAATCTACATCTTCTCGGAACGTAGTTCAAGTTTTACATCAATTTCGTCTAGGGTTAGATACCATGTTGTCAAATGCGTTTTCCGATCTCGCTGAACAGAAGACCCTGGTCAACGACCCAATAAGAGATCGATTCGCAAATTCTGTGGCGCATATCATTGATCAAGACTTCAAACTGTATATGGATATGGGGAAAAGGCGGGCTGCGCTATTGCACGAACCGAAAGGTCATGGCCGGGGTCCTATAGGCGATCATCGGAGAAACCGCCCTTATAGATTTGATTTGAGAAGATGAATGGAGCTCATGATAGAGTGTACAGTATATATAAACCTGATATCCTTCTCGCATAGACTTAATTTACACTCTTTTTCCCCCCTCGAGATAACATCTGCAAACTTGACTCAATGCCTACTGTCAGCGACTTTGGACAGCATGATGATACATATCCTTAGCGTCCCAAATAAAAAAAATTCCTACATCTAGATACTTTGGAGCAGGGGATAGAAATTTTGCCAATTTCTCGATTTGGGGGATGGGCACTACACTAATATTCCATTTTTTACTTACTTTTACCAGCCTTTCTCCCAATTGAGCAGCATTACTCGGGTACAGAAAAGCAGATATATACATCCACGACAATTCCTTGCTAAGATGAGACCAAGATTTCTTTTTCACAATTAGGAGACATATTTGCTAGTTTGAACAAATCGCTGATAAATAAGGCTTTCTAGGTGACCCGTCAGTCGACCTTTTTTTGGCTTTATAGACAAAGAGGTACAAGGTGTAAGTGCTGATTTCTAGCGAGCCCAAGTTTTAGATGGACGGTTTGAACTACACATCATCTCTCAAGTAAGTTGTACGCGAAATTCGGCGAATATGAATAGGAGCGCCACTGGCACAGCTGTATGTGGTACTTGAACGAATCGTTATCGTAGTCTATGTGAACATAATGTTTTGACAATCATAAGAAGCCTTATTTTATTGAACCACCCCCTAGTCTATAAGATATTGTCTATGCCTGTCTGATTTGAAAAGTGGGACAAGAGTTGGCTAGGCTATGGCGATCTGATAGTCGGACAAGATGTCCTCAAGAAACTAGGGGGAGATGGGTATGTGGAAAGCACAGTTGTGTTTTTATTGCAGCAGAAAGGGTCGAGTATTATAAATTTTCGAGAAGAGGGAAACTAGGAGGAGAGGTCTGAGTAGTGAATGTTTAGAGATTCCTCACTCGACTTGCAGATACTTTGCCCCCTGAACACATGCAAACTCGTTGTCCGTGGTAGTGTTTGCTCTCATGGCTTTGATTTGTGTTTGTGGGACGCTGCATAACCTCACCTGCCCCATGCGTGTGTAAGATACATGGTTGTACGATTTGAAAAGTGGCAAACAAGTTACCCACACAAACAATTGCCATGTCCACAATCATCTCATCAACCCCCTCGAGAAGTGGGGATCTGACTTCTATTTCCCATCTCCCCTTTTCAATCTTTTCCTTTTCCTTTTGTTATTTTCTTGTTCTGTCGTCAGCAGTCTGTCAAGCATGCATCTCAGGGATCTGAAGCTACATATTCAACACTAAACGTCCAACTGATCAGGACGTGTAGTACGTACCATGGGCATACCCTGCTCCCGCCCACCACCTCCCCCACTGATTGAAGTAACCGGACCCCGAAGTAAAATTCTAGTCCCAGCCGGTAGTGCATTCACATTCCACGCACCAGATGCGCGGGGCCGCGGTCCACAGATCCAAAACTACAATCCGAATTTGCACCCGTTCCCACCCATCTACAGACTACAGGGACAAGAACAACAAGGATCATACGAGCCATACGGGCTATACGGGCCGTACTTGAAAGGAACGGGTGAACGGAGACGAAGCCGGAAGCCGGCTCCGAGCTCAGACTTGAGCAGTGAGCTAGGGAGGGGAATGGGTCCGAGAAGACACCGTGTAGGTATGAATTTTGGAAGGGATAGAGCTGCAAGAGCTGGAGTTGGTGTTGGTGGGAGGAAAAGAGATTTGGGCGCGTTTAGGACGAGCAGTGACTGGTCTGAAGACGCATCTTTGAACTTTAGCGACTCTGGGTCGCTGAGGGGGGTGGATGGTGAAAGGACGAGGAGAGGTCGTGGAGGTTTAGGCGGTTATGGAAAGAGGAGACCGGACATGTTTGGTGCGGGGAACGGGAGTATGGGGCCTTTAGGTATGGGGGGAGGCCAGGGG
>JAAZQE010000627.1:0-17876 GCA_013620735.1 Clavariopsis aquatica
GGACCCAACCTTCTTCTTGCTGTAGCGACCATGGGCGGCGGCCCTCGCACGCTGTGTCCCCGTTCAGACGACGTTGGGAATCGGCCGGCCATCAACGGCCCTCTCCCGCGCCCGCACATCCGCAGCGCTCAACCCCCCAACACGCCAACACGCCATACTGCACTGCAACCCCCCCAGTGGCCATGGACCCGCCACCGCAGCCGGCCATGAGCGCCGACATGCGCGCGTACCACGAGGGCTTCATGCGCGAGGCCATCGCAATGGTGCTCCTCACGCCCAGCGTCTCCCATCCGTCGGGCCCCAGCTAATCCATCCGACTTTGTGCAGGCCGAGCTCGCGCTGAACAGCGACGAGACGCCGGTCGGCTGCGTCTTCGTGCACAACGGCACCATCATCGGCCGCGGCGGCAACGAAACAAACCGCACCCTGAATGGCACGCGCCACGCGGAATTCGTCGCCATAGCTGCCATCTTGGAGCAGCATCCCATTGCCATCCTGAAAGACACGGATTTGTACGTCACCGTCGAGCCGTGCGTCATGTGTGCCTCGATGCTGCGCCAGTACGGCGTGAGGGCTGTGTACTTTGGCTGCTGGAACGAACGATTCGGTGGCACCGGCGGCGTGTTGAACATCCACGCCGAGTAAGCCATTCTCGGCAATGCGGGAACGGGCTTTGCTGACCATGGACAGCCCGAGTGTGGACACGCCCATGCCTGTGTATGGCGGCATCTTCAGAGAGGACGCCATCATGTTGCTCCGCAAGTTCTATGTCCAGGAGAACGAGAAAGCACCCGAGCCCAAGCAGAAGAAGACCCGCGAGTTGAAGACCGAAATTGCGCCCGCAGACATCCACGCACCAAAGTCATAATCACTCGGAATCGCCTTCACCGAGAATGGTAGCTAAGCCCCTTTGGACTAGGAAGCCATCAAAAGTACGAGACAGACAGAACAATTAGTCTGCATGTATCCAGCTTCGAGAAAAACAAAAGTAGGAAGAGCAAGCATAAGCTATCCAGCAACACCAATCTACATATACCCAATTTCAATAATCCCAACTCGCAGACTTTTGACCCACCCAGCCCTTCTCATAGTGATATGCGCCTCTCCATGTCCTCAAAAGAAAGCACACCATCCAATATACATAGCTGCCAAATGCCGTGGGTCCCTCGCCATCTGAATCAAAGCATCAATGTAGCCCTCGACACTCAATGGCACCGTCTCTCCTCTCATGAACCCGGCCACCTTCCCCTTTACAATATCCAGCACTTCCTGTGGTGTATCCGGGACACCTACAATCTTCTTCTTCCTCCTGCTGCCTAAGAAATCCGCCGTGGGGTCATGCACAAACGTCTCTAGAATCGTAATGAGTGTATCTTCATGCTGCCGCAACTGAGTATATGTGAGTTCGCACGTGGTGCGGAAGGGACCTTCTATGCCCTGGGGCCCCATGGCGTCCACCATGTTGTGCGTTAGCCGGAAGGGTACGAGTTCAGGTTTCTCAAATGTGAGGCCCTTATCGAAGAGGCAGTTGAAGTCGACGTGGAAGGTGCCTCCATTTCCTTCCTCTAGCAACACATTCTCACCGTGACGGTCCCCGAGACCCAGGACATGCCCTACGACGCTCATGACGGCGCAGGATCGTGTGTACCGTAGACGAGCTGCGAACCAAGCCTCTGGCTCTGGGAACGTTTCGACGAACCATTCGTACAGCACCGGCGGGAACTTTCCGAGGATCTTCTGCGTGAAGAGATTGATCTTTGAGGAATCAGACGATGCCTCGTTGAGGAGCACACGTAGCTCTCCGTAGTCGATAGCTACGTTCTTCTGGCGATACAGACGGATGATAATGTCCCGCATGGGCTTCAAGCCTTCGACCCACTCGATTGTGCCGCATTCCTCGTTCAGTGGAGTCACGCCGTAGGTTTTGATATACAGCCGACGCTTGCTGGATTTGATGTCTTGCTGTAGCGCGCGGTTGATCATGCCGTTGAATTCCATTAGACGCTGATCCTTGCGAAGATCGTCTTTGGGCTTGCAGAGGAGGCCATAAGAGCGGCCATCAGAGCCTCGAACATTCACTTTCCTTGGGCGCTGCAACGAGCTCAAAACCAGAACATCATCCATGAATGCTGAGATAGTAATAGCGTCCTGCGGGAACGGATTGTGGTTGCGTATTGCTCGACTGTCGTGCCCAGTTGGGAGGTTAGCGATCATGGTCGCTTCGATCGGAACAACGAGAGAGCATGGTGCAAGCTTGTGATTGAATCCAAGATTCTTAGACAGGCTCACATGGGCTGTTCGCTGTTCGACAGGTGCATCGCAAGCAGCAAGTAGCGCATCGGTAAGTCGTTGGCCATGTATGATCAAATTCTTTAGATCAAGCGAGCTATTCTTCTGCTTGATTTTTTCCTTGGGTTTGTGTATTAGTGAAATGATGAGTCTGGCTGGCTTGGTCACTTACTCCTTTCAATCGTTGTAACACACGATTCCCTCGAGATCGTCGTTCGTCCTGTGTGGCCCTTGTTACAGCTAGGAGGCTCCATAGAGCTTGCTGTGGATAGTGGGATGCAACCTTTATAATGATTGTTTCAAGGACATCCCATACACCTGTGTGTGTATGACTGATTCGCGTAATGATCTGTGGAAATGCCGTGTACCATGCAAACGCAGGCATTCGCTCATTCGTGTATCGTTTGATATGCTTATTAATCTGGTCCAAAAATCTAATCTTGTGATCGTGCATCTCCTTCTCTCGAGTTGTCCTAGGTGGAGGGTTTTGCACTTCCATGCCCATGTCGAGCCAAAGCGTTAGGACTTTTGGTATGGTCTGATAGTAATGCTTTGTCCCGTACACCACAGATCGAATGTAATTCTCAATTACGAGCTTCGCCGTTTCCCCAGCGGCATAAACATGGCTCTGTTTTGCTGCCGGCAAAAGTTTCTCGGATTCGAAGAGTTTGAGATAGTGGCGACCAAGATAGTAGTGGCCCTTGTCCCACCTAGGATACGACATAATTCCAGAGGCATACGCGTCCTTCAGAGCGAGTGACTTGGTTTGGCCTGCCCGATCAAGCCACTTTGCAAGCAGCAATTGAGCATGGCATTTGACCTTGTTGTTGGAGGCAACCTGCTGTTGGTCCATGGTGACGTTCACCGAGATTTCGACTGGAGCGGCATCCCGGGACTGAAATGCATTACTTTGAATAGCCCCTTGAAGACTTTGGATGGCTTTTCGGTGGTGCCCCTCCTTCCACATTAGTTTCGAGTATTCGATTTTCGACGCATCGTCCCCAAGGCTTGCAGCGTGTAACACCGAATTGAACGCTGTAGATGTAAACTCCGCTTTTCGTGCCAGCCTTGCTGTAGTCAACCAAACAGACGCAATGTCAAGTTTCGTAAACTCAATACTTTTAAAGGATTAACAGAAATTGTATAGGCGAGAGGAAGGTATGACTTACCGAGACAATTGCATTGCTGCACGGCGTACCCCGAGCAAATATTGCTTATCTGAAATGTATGCGCCGAGAATCTCCAGTCGTTGGTCGAGGTTAGCGAGTATGGTGGCCCGTTCGGGTGGTGTGTCTACTGCCATACCACTGATGGCTTCAATCTCATACAGGACATGCAATTTGATCAAATGATCGTGGCAGGCATGCAATGAAGCCGTCGAGGTTGGCGACAAGCTTTTGGCCAATGCTTCCCGAAGAGACTCGAGAATCTGCTTGGACTCACCCACCTCCCCTTGCCGCAAGGCCAGCATGGCTCGCCCTACTCCAACATTGAAGTCCAGGGACGCAGTAGACTGTCTCTCGGATGAGGAAGCAAGGATTCTCTCCAATTGGTCCCATTTCCCAGTTGACCATGCTGCTTCTGCAGCGAATGGGAGCGTACTCGCGGAGAAGTCGTTAGATGCATGAAACCCATCAACGTAATTTAAGATTGAATCTTGACTATAATGAGCAATAGCTGCGAGTGAGTTTTGCAAGTTACTTACCATATTGACCTGATTCCTTGAGACAAGTAAGTAGATTTATTTGAGTCTCGGTGTCAGCTGGCCTTTCTGCTAACGAAATCTCATACCAGCTTTGAGCTGCTGTCCATCGACCGGCCTTTCGATGTTCCATGATTTGCTGATCGGGATTCAGGACTTGAAGATGGGCCGAAATGCCTTCTATACTATCAGGTTCGTCAATTTGTGCATAAATGAATTGAAGATGTTGCAAAAGTTCATCTTTTGCGAATAAATCCTTTCGTGCTTCGGACTTCTGCTGTTCTTGGCGATAGAATTGTTCCCAGTGAAACAGAGCTCGAGCATAAGAGCCACACTCTACCGCACGCCGAGATATGACTTCTGCGGGAATAAGCTGTAGCAACTGCTCTACGGAGCTGATTTGTTGAATGTCCTTGATCTCGTCCAGCTCTGAAATGCCTCGGCCTGTCTTTCCTGCAAGTGTCCTGGCATCTGAAACTGCCTTTCTCTTCTCTTGTAGCCAAAGTGCAAGATAATCGAGGGTCTGGAAAACGTTCTATGAATGATTAGCTTGGGGGTCGAGAATACGGTCTACGCTGCCTACCTCGCTACACTGCTTTATTTTTGTTGCATCTGGCTGATCACTGGACCGAATCTCTGTTTCCAGGACTGTTAGTAATTCCTGTCCAGTCTCTGATATCTCCTTTTCATCCCCAGTAATTATTACATTCAGGGCTGCGAACGGCAAAATGAACGTCGCAATAGAGAGATCATGGCCTCTAATGATCCTAGCAAGAACCGGAAAGATCATTCGCGCATTCTCGCCTTTTCCTTTTTGCAACAAGTCATACACAAATCCTCGAAGCCAGTTCGAATGGCTAATATCTTGGTTGAAAATTGGATACTCCTGTACCTCGTCATCCTTCGGTCCTCCCCGAATTTGTATCATGTATCTCGAACTGAGAAAAGGAGTCAAGGTGCTCCTGACCGCATCAGGAATCTCGTTCCATCGTTTCAACGCTGGACTAGGCTGTGAGCTTCGAGGTCGTTGGACTGTGCTTTGATTGAAGCCACAGAATTTGAGCAGCTCTTGCATAGCGTATGCTAAAAAGCCTTGGGCTCTTGCATTCGTTGTAGAATGGAAAACTTTGACAAGGATACGCTCAAGAAGAAATGCGGTGAAATCGATAACCTCGCTAGCACGCTCGAAGTTCGAGAGTACAAGTATGTGCTTCTTTTCACGCACAGTCTCGACTCTGTACGGGTCAAGACCACCAATTAGGCCAAGGCATTGAGCACATAAAATTGGAATGTCTGCATGATCTTCTGAAAATCGAACGCAGGCATCAAGAAGGGACCGACTAAGCGCAGGAAGAGCAGGTAATGGTTTTCGGCTTATTGCCGACTCGTGAAGAAGCTTCTGGTTTGTTTCGAGGAATGGTACGAGCTCTTTCAAGGCTTGCCGCACGACGACAGCGTTTTCGTCATTGCATCGTCGGCTGAAGGTATTGAAGAACGTAATCCTATCGACCTTAGCTTTGAGCCGGGAGAGCTCGGCCTCCAGCTTCGACATCATAGGTATGGAGGCCAGAGATGGAATGTAATCGATCCTTTCCCTCAAAAGTGCGTCATGTTTTTTGACGAGGTTCATGAGTGTCTCGTTGACTTTAACATGTGTTTCATCTGAAAAACAGCCCCAGTTCTGAGCAGTCAGAGCAAATGTTTGGTCAATGACGAGTTCCAGGTCTTCTTCTTCTAAAACCGTAAGAAGTGCTGACCAAACAACAAAAGTTTGGTCGCAAAGATGTGCATCCGCCATGGCGGATTGGAGACAAGCCCTTATCTAAAAGTCTTTTAGCATGAAAAAAGGTAATAATAACAGACACTGCATACCTGCGGAAGGGCAAAGCTAACGCAATTATTAGCCAGGCCGATCATCTCTCCTATGGCTCCTACACATCGCTTGCGTTCTAACACTTGGTGATTTGCGTGAGGATTATCAAGAACTTCGGAAAAATGTGCCATGATACCAAGTATGTGTACTTCGAAGAAAGAGAAAAGCGTTTTCTTTTTGGATGCTGACTTTCTCTGGCCATTCTTCATCTCAGCGAGAACAGCAAGTGTATGAAACCCACGGCGGAACTAGAAAAAGGATAAGCCAATGCCCTTCATTGGAAGATATATACTTGCATGATCTCTCCTATCTTCGTGCTGATCAGCAGCGGATTTGAGCACTTCGCATGCCACCATAACTGGTTCAAGTTTAACCCAACTTGATAGATCGTTGCCGTTCTCTCGAAATGCGGGAGCGACAGCAACTAATGCATCCATTGCGCATTTCTCTACGTCTGCGACTGGCTGGCATAGGAGCAAAGCGAGAATACCAGCGAGATTTCTGCGAGGCTGGGTACAGATGTCTTGAATTGAAGTGCCTCGAGCCGTAGCAATCCGCTCTAATATGTCCTTTCGTTTGGTTAGCACGAGATGTGGTAAAGTGTCAGTATGAGTTAGCAGGAGTAAGCTGTTGACGCTTTGCTCAGTTAGATCTGAGAGTTGCTGTGCTTTTTGGGGTTTGTTGTGAATATCCTTTATTACGGCAAATCCGATGCTCCGCCAAAATGGACGTAGCAGCTCCATAGGTGTTGTGCTGAACGCTTCTGCAATAGAGGAAATCTAGAACGATTAGTTACAGAATACTAAGAGCCAACAGGTATCACTCACCTCATTATATGCCATGCCACATATTAAAGCATTGGTATGACCTAAGTACTCAACGAGTTGGAGCAATATGATAGGGAGCTCATCTTCACCACATACACTGTGCAACATGTCAGTGCACATCCTAGTCAGTCAAACCATTTTATAAAGCCCACCGTGCAGCCTGACCATAGGCTATGATTAGGGTTTCTTGTTCCGAGAGGTTGTCTCTTTTCGACAGTTCGTGGAGAAAGCCTAGTGTTGACATGCGATTCTTCCCGCGGATTGGTTTGGGGATATCGTCTCTGAGAAAGGTCATCAAAGATCGCCTATCATTTGGTTAAAGGAAACGCAATACGACGCATATGTTTCCGACTTACGCAGCAGCTATTCTCAACTCTCTCAGAGATCTATTGAGCGATTTGAGTAGCCATTGGCCTAATGAACAGATGTCGAGATTAAGATAATCAGGATCTGATATGTGATTGAACACTCGTCTGATGGCCAAAGCCATTAGAACTCTATCTTTGGAAGACTCTTGGAATTCCTTTATCTCTGTGATTGCAAGCATTGCTGCTGCTGCATCTTTCCAATCTTCGCCAGAGTCACAGTTATTCCAGTACGAGCTAGGGTTACGATGGGACACATACGACGCATCGCATATCGTACAAGACATGGTTATCCAATGGTTTTTGTTTTCCCGGCTGGAAGTTAAACACCCAGACCCTGCACAAGCAACTTTGCCAAAAGCAGAGAGTAATGTGTCTGGTTGATCTTCGGAATCCTCAGGCATGCTCAAGTACCTTTCCCTATTATCCAATGAGCATGATGCCGTTTGGAGGAACGAAGGGGCTTACGCTATAGAGTTATGCAAACCAGTTAAATTGATAACAGGGGACTCTTCAGAGTTACCCTTGATGGCAACAAGTAGTTCATTATAGCTCGCTCGAGATCCAACTCCGTCTGAATCTCGCAAGACCTTTTGCCGCTTGGAGGGCCTCTCCGAGTCAACAAAGTTCAGCTCTCGAAATATCTTGACAATTGATTTAGATTCATCCTGAAGCAGACCTTCAGAAAAGCTCTTCTCAGCATCCGAACATAAAATATTCCGTAAATCTGTAACTTCTGGCGACCAGTCACCAGGAGGTGTCCACAAGCATAATGCGAACTACAATTTTTCAGCAATAGGCATGCTGGTCACATGAACTCTCTTCTCATACCTGTAAATCTCTTTCGAGCAACTTAAATTCTGTCACACTCCGACAAATATGGCTGATTCTCGGCTCTAGTATGTCGACTATAAGTGGACGCAGATCCCTGTGGCGACAGCTCGAAACACCGCTACGATCACACTGATACTCGAGAGAGTTTTTCAGTCGCAAGAGCAGAGAGGCCAACCCTATTTGATTGATGGGCGTGAATGGGCATGTGGAGCAAGCCTGGATGAGGTCTGAGACACGGGAAGAAAACGACAGCATAACTTTCGGTGATTGTAAACCATCATCTTCCAAAGTCAGAATATAGGAAGATATAGTGTTTAGTATCTGCACATATGCAGTTTCAACCTCATCATGCAAGTAGTCATTTTCAACGTGTGCCGTGTATTGTCTGAAATTTTGCCACAGTGTAAGACAGCAGTCCAAAACCCACGGGAAATTATTTTCAGTGGCCGAAGGAACTGCGCTGTGATGATTATTCGGGTTGGTGGAGTCGAGAATTATCTGAAGAAGTCGAAGTGCAAAGAGAACAGCTTTTGTTGGCGACGTGATCGTTTTCTGTGAGCCTCGTGGTAGCGCGACTATGTGTTGACTGTCTGGCCAAAAGTCGCTTATACTGTTCGACGGTGGCAAGGCTACCTTGAAAGAACCGTGTAGGATCTGAGAAGCCTGGTTGATGTCTTCTAAGGACATGAGAATGCCTAAAACGGCATTAGTAAATGCCTTTCTATATCAGGTTGCACATACTGTCAATACACGACCGATACAATCTCAGGACAGACATCGCCTGGCTACACAAGCTGTGAGTCCGACTGAGGACACTTATGAAAGTACTCAGCAAGTCTTGAACATCTCCCTGGATTTGCTCTAGATTCGGGTGATCCATCAGGCTCAAGAGCTTAGGGAACAACCAGACAAAAAGAGGAGGTCGGGAAACACCATCTTCTTCGCTGGTCTGCGCACTTAACAGTAGATGAGGCCTTCGTTGGATGCTAAGTTTGATTGCAGCAATACTATCGATTCCTTGTTCTATGAGCTGTCCTAAAGCGAAAGGGTCGTCTTTAAGCAAAGCATCCAAACCAGCCTCAGCAATGACAGAGATGAGCTGCGCATTCAGTTGCGAACTGGGCTCATCTGTGCTCGGGTCATTGAGAAATTCTTTCAACAGCTGTGCAAAGGCCACTTTTGAGCCAGGCTCTTGTTGGGCATTAACATTCGAAGCATTTTTGACAATTTGAGCAGCAATGGTAGAAGGCGGTGTGTTTCCATTCGCTACGGGCGGCGGAGGAGGCGCCATCCGCTGTGTAGAATTTCCACCTTTGCGAGCCATGACGGGTGGTGTTACCGGTTGGTCATAGCGAGGTTGAGGCTTGAGAGGAAGATCTTCCAACAGGAAGAAGGGACTAGATCGGGGGGTTAAAAAGACTGAAAGTGAATGAAAGCTTGGGGTGGCTTCTGCTGCAACGTTGCAACGTTATTCGAGAACTTTGTTGGCCACTTTTGGTGCTGGCGAGATGGAGAGCAGACTGAGTGTGATTTGGCGGTGATGACAGTGCTGCGCGTCGAGGGGAGGTTGAACGCGTCGCGTGGTCACCTGCAAGATGATCAAGATTGCTTATTAAGCAAGTCATGAGCTTCTCAGAGGTCCGCTTTTGCACCACCTATCACCCCACGCTGTTCCACCCATCCACGCAACCCTCTGTTCCACGAAGCTTCAATCCAATTTCCAACGATGGGAGGACCCTTCGCCTCCAAATCATTCAATGCTACACTCCCAAATTCTATTGCCGCACGCTACCGCAAAGCACTCACAAAGCACCCGTTCCTACTCTTCGGTCTCCCATTCCTTACCACAATAGTCGCGGGTTCTTTTTTTCTCACACCGGCCACAGCCCTGCGGTACGAGCGCTTTGATCGGAAAAACCAGCAAATAACCCACGAGGAGGCAATGGGTTTGGGACAAAATAGACGAAAGGTGAATATGAAGGACGAGTATTATGTGAGTTCCACCTCATTAGGCCTAAGGAGGCTCTAGGTGGGAAGTATGTATGGACTAATGGCTTCGCAGAGACTTCAGGCAAAGGATTTAGAGAACTGGGAGCAGAGAAGAGTCAAGCGGTTGCCCGGCGAGGTCGATGGAGTGATGGAATAAACCAAATCATCTTAAAAACGAATACATTGGGTTTGATATTGAATAAGAGGTTTATTTTATTCTAGGGCCTTAGTGGTGGGCCTGTTTGTGTTGACGGAAAAGGACGACTTGAGCTTTACAACTTCTCCCAAAAAAGCATGCTGCTACAGCCTGGACAGCTACTCGTGTGAGTTCCAAGACATGGTGGCGAGCCATACTGCTTATTTCCACGACCGAGTGCGATTTTTTAGAAAGGGAAAGGATATCCTAGCAGGCACATTATATCTAAACAGTATGTTTAAGCAGGGTAAAGTCGACTCTCCGCTCTTTATCTGATTATGCATAGGCCTACTTCAACAGAACTCTTCTGACGTGAAAATAGGAGTACGCTGCTACCATCATGACTATTCGAGAAACGATAATAAGATGAAATTACCGCATGGAACAGCGAAGATATTACTCCCATTGGCACTGCACAACTTAAATCCTACCGCCTTGGATTCTGACGGCCCATATGAGTACCTCAAGGTGAGGTTTGCATTAAATTACGGACGCATAGTCGCATAACCACTGTCGACTTCAAATCCATCCGTCATAGATAATTATTCTAACTCATTGTAACCTTCATCTAAACATTTGACAATGATATCGCCACTGTTATAGTCTAGCCCAGTAGCAAGATGAGAAAACGACCGGAAGAAGTCTCAAGGCTGGAAAGAGGTATAATTAGGGAAGCGGACAAGACTTTCAGCCGAATCATGATATGACTCCTGCAAATGCCCAGAATGCAGCAAACGAGAGATCTGAAATGGTAGTACTCGCGAGGCATGAGTTCCCAATTATCAGCTACTGCTTAATCTCGTATTTCCGTCGGAACATGTTATCGACGCCAGTGAGATAGTAAGTACCAGGGAAAATGGTTTCAGCACTACCGAGCGGGGTATAATCTTTTTGAAGGTGGGCCTTCTCGCGGAGATTGCACATCTGTGAGAATATTAGTCATGTGACCACAGAACAATGTTAGTTGATCAAAGACGTACTTGGTCGTAGACCTCCGGGGCAACAACACGCCTAGCTTCTAAGCGAGCGTGAATATCAAGTTGCTTCTGGATCTCTGTAAAGTTTCCAGCAACCTTCATGGAGAAAATAGAGCTAGCAAGTCCACTCCCATAGCTGAAGATGCCAATACGCTTTCCGATTGACGCCTCACTGTCGAGGTTGGCGAGAAGACTGGCCAAGCTTCCGTAGACACTGCCGCAGTACATATTGCCGCACTGTGTGGGAACTAGGATACCAGGTTGGACGCGAGCAGCGAATCGTTTCTTCGAAAGACCCATGAAGGTCTTCTCGACGGCCTTGTCTGTGACTGAGGTGGCATAATCGAGATCTCGGAGTTCAGGGGCCACTTCGGCAAAAATGGGGTTTGTGGGATTGGAAAGGAAGTCGTTGTAGAGCAGACGTGCGTAGGACTTGGCCACGAGCTTGCAGGTCGGGGCGTGGAAACACATGTAATCGAAACGATCTAGCGCAGTCTCAAGTTCCGGGGAGTGGCCATTGACTCCGTTTCCGTTTGCCTGAGCCTTCAACGTCTCTTCGCGGTTGTTGTAGGCCTTGTAGCAAGCATCCACGGCCTCGGTGTAGCACCTAATCGAGAACTGGCCATCGACGATGGGGTACTCGCTGGTCAAATCCGGCTTGTAGAAGTCGTACACATGGGTAATGTATGAGCCACGCAGACCTGCTTCAATAACCAGGGGGGCATTGGGGCCAACAAGCATAGCCACACAGCCCGCTCCACCAGTCGGACGGGCGTTGCCTTTCTTGTACAGAGCAATGTCGCCTGCTACAACCACGGCGTCGCGTCCATCCCATGCAGAGGATTCGATCCAATTGACTGAGTTGAACAGGGCATTGGTACCACCATAACACGCGTTCACCGTATCTACACCCTCGACGTTGAAGTTGCCTGACTTTTCAAACAGCTGCATCAACACTGACTTGACCGATTTGGACTTATCGAGCAGGGTCTCGGTGCCCACCTCCATGCGGCCAATGGAGTTGGGGTCAATGTTGTACTTTTTGAACAGGGACGAGACGGCGGTCAGGGCGAATGAGTAGATGTCTATGCAGCAGCCGCATCAGCTGTGACGCCGCGAATCACATGTGCAGGACTCGTATTCGGAGCACTCACCCTCGCGGTCGTCGCAGAAGGACATCTTGGTCTGGCCGAGGCCAATGGTGTACTTTCCCGTGGAGACGCCATCGAACTTCTCAAGCTCGGCTTGGTCAACGCACTGCCAAAGCATGTTAGAGTCGTCGTCAAGCATGGGGCGCAGCGTTCCCGAGGGCGCGTGTTGCGCGGTCTGGGAGCTGACGACTTGCCTGACTGGGAAAGTAGAGCTCGATAGCTTTGATACCGATGTTGGTAGGACGGGCGGCCATGATTGCAGTGGTTTGGAGGGCGGGGAGAGGAAGGTGGGAGGAAGGAGGCGCTGGCGGGGTGCGTACACCGCTCGTTAAGTAGTGGTCGTCAAGTACAAAGGCAAATTGCGGTCTGGTGGTAGCGGCGATCTCTTGATGTGGCAAGCCAAAAAAAATTGGCGAGTAGGTAGGCTTCGATAAACGGACGGTTTAAACTGTTTTTGTACGGCACCAGTTCGATGCTCAACAACCACCGATGGCGGGGCGTATGCTCGCTCGAAGGGATGGACAGTAGGCGTTGGTGCGGAGATAGCACTGCACGCAGTGGGCAAGGTGAAGGAGTAGTGAGGCAACGCAACGCAGCGCAGTGCTTCTTATTGTTTTCCTTTGTGTCGAATTTGTGCCATGGCCCGCCAGGCTTTGGCATCCCGCGCACACCGCAATCGGAGCGCCATGAAGCTGGCTGGGCAAGATGAACCTATCACCGCAAATCGTCGCTCGCTGCTGCAGGGCTCGGCTAGCGCCAGGCACAACGCAACAGCGAACGGTCGACTCGTTGCGCCTTTCGGGGATGCTCTCGGGGATGTCCTCAGCCATCCAGACGATAGGCCAAAACCCAGCGCCTGCGTCCTCGACCTGGGGGGGACTGCCAATCCGAGCCCGATTCGAGCCGTGCCCGCCCGCTGCACCCTCACGACGCCGACGCCGACGCCGAGAGTTCGAATGGGCGCCGAGTAGCAGACCGGCCATCAAGGCAACATGCCTA
Source organism: Clavariopsis aquatica (assembly GCA_013620735.1). Taxonomy (NCBI): domain Eukaryota; kingdom Fungi; phylum Ascomycota; class Dothideomycetes; order Pleosporales; genus Clavariopsis; species Clavariopsis aquatica. Next base: position 13,203 of record JAAZQE010000627.1, read on the forward strand.
GGCACCCAAGCGCTTGCCGTCAGCGCAGGTCTGCTCTGCTCTGCTCTACTCTATCAATCGCGCATTTGTTGGCCGAGAAACCCGTCGTTCAATTTACCTCTTCGCTGCCCCACCATTTCGCCGACGCGCTTCCCGCGACGATTATCCAACCTGCTCATACCCTCCTGAGACAGTCAGACCACTGTGCAGCCACCGCGCGGGACAGCTCTATACCACGGGCGTTCGACGTTGGGCATATGCAGCAGCGTGCTGGATGGAGTGCGGCCAAAAAAATGGGCGAGGGAGGCACATGCACATGGGGGCTGTGTGCTGTCTGTTCCAGGAGGCAGCCCGATGCTGCTCGCCGCCGCTTCGGGTGCTGGAACCTTGGGGTATTGGGCCATCTACAGCGTAGCATTCGGCCAGTATCTAGACCAGCCACCGGGCAGTTGACCCATGTGTTTGCATTTGCGGTCTGATCTAGACACCCGCGACGATATACCCTCGAGAATGCGCAGGGCACCGCACCGACAGCATTGCTTGGGGGATTGCAGCATACGAACGGAGAATCTCGAGTGCCACGTATTGGGCCACTGCACAGCTTCACGTCTACATGGCTACTTTGTATAGCCAGGAGCCAGAAGATTGAGCCGGCAGCAGACGCAGCGGATCAGACTGCGCAAAACGGCATGTCTGCCGTCTGCGGGCTGCTCACGTCGTTTTCCAGCGCCGTGCCATTTGCGGGCATTCCATTCGACGGCGCGTCCCCGTATGCTCTTTACGTAGAGTGTGTTTGGGTTCGAGGCGGCACCACGTCCGTAAGCGAGTCTTTATACAAGTAATCTATGCTCCGATGCCGAAACTACTGTGGGTGGACGGAGGGGCCAAGGCGCGCAAACTTTGTGGAGCCGTCGTGGGCAAAGAGAGTGGCTCGATATTAATGGGAGGGGAAGGCGATCTTCCGCCGCCCTTGGCTAAATGCAAGGCTGCGTTCCCCAATCGCGCCATGCACAAGTTTTTTCGCACAACGGCGCGCTCAGCAGCGCAGCAGCGCAGAGGGAGGCGATGGAAGCGCTGCTCCAAGTGTCTGCATGAGAGCAGCCGCAATTGGCCCTCGGCCGCTTTCCGGGTGGCCGTTTTCGCGCAGCCCTGAGGCTGTTGGCATAGCGTCGGCCTGAAACGGCAATGGTCTTGAACTCCACACTAGCGCACACTTTGGGAAGTGCCGTGCAGCAGAGGTCTGAGCGGGCCCTGGATTCCGTCTCAAGCCTGCTACTGGCAGCCATCCTGCTTCGAGCCCTTCGACACTCACCCGTACGACTCGCTCCACGCTCCACGCTCCACGCACACCACTCGCACCGCCCACCGCCCACCGCCCATCGCCTGCGCGCCCTTCCATCGCATCCGCGCGCGCTGAGCGTCCACTGCCGTTACCACGACACCCTCGCGATACTGGGCAGCTCGTAAGGGGTGACCACGCCCGTCTGGGCCGTTAGGAACGCACACGACGCGATGGACCGCCGCAAGAGCAGCAGCAGCGACAGCCCGCCCGGCAATCCCAATGTTTTCGACGACGAGTACGCGCTGGACCATGACGACCAGGACTTCATGCCCGCCGTGGCGGACGGCTTCCGGCCCACGGGCATGGCCACCAGAGAGGGACGGGACGGCAACAGGCAGGACCACGACCGAAACAACCTCCCACGACCACTATTTACGACACCACGACCCCAAGACACCGACCTGCGGCGGGTCGCCACGCGGAATAGCATAGCAAAGGTGCCGTGCACGCGCGAGTCCATATCCAACGATGGCGCTCCCACTCAAGCACCCGGTTCGCAGGCGACAGCACTCCAGTATCGGGAGTCTGTCAGTTCTACCGCGTCCTTTGCGACCATGGCCAGGTCAGATAGCCCGCTTCCTTCTGGTCCCAGCCATCCCTACGGAATGTATCCACAAAACACCGTAGCACGCACAGCAAGTGTGTCGGCTGCCCCAACGCCACAGCCGCCACAACCGTCGACGACAAACCAAGGTCCTACACATCCATACGGAATGTATCCACAAAACACAGTCGAGAACGAAGCGCCACTACCGGTCGTGCAGGCCGCGATACCCGTTGGGTTCCCGGGACTCCCCACTGGCTATCACAGACAAATTGGACCTGATGGTGAGGAGCAGGATATTATTGGGCCGGACGGGCACACGGAGCAACTTCCACCGTATACAAGATACCCAGAGGAGGGTCCGACCAAAGCCGCACTTGCGGCAGAGGTGAGCTCGTCGCCAATACAAACAATGGCCCCTCCCATGAATAGCTCCAACGATGCCCTCGTCTCACCCGTCTCGCCAACATCCTCCATATCCTCTCTGGCTCACACTCCTGTGCCCCAAGCGGCACCCCAGGTCGTCCCCAATGAGCCCCCGCCACAGCTCCAAGAGGAATCACACCGAGATGTACCAGTTGTTGCAGCCTCAATACGGTCGTCGTCGACAACGCAAGGCATGTCAGAGAAGTTAACTCCAGCCAGGAGTGTTAGAGCGAAGAACTGGCGTTCCAAGAAGCTGTGGGGCAAGGTCCCCATGGGAGTGGCACTGGTTCTACTGGTACTCGTCTTGATATTTGCAGTCATCCTCGGGGCTGCCATTGGCACATTTGTTGCTAAGAACAAGGACAAAAATCACAAGGACAAGAACGACAAAGATAACAAGAATGATCCGTTAGTATTCCTCCCGCGAAAGTATCGGCCTTTATTAACATATCACAGAGCCCCACAAGTGACGGGAGCTGGTATCTCGCTGTTCGATGCCTCGCCCATCCCTACTCCCTCCTCTCTTCCTTCGTTACCGGCAGGAGAATTCGCTCTCCCTCTGGGAATGGCCCAGGAGAGCAATCCCAGCTGTTTAGTACAAGTTAACCAGCTCTCCGCTTGGTCATGCAAGATGACATTTGCGCCCCTGATCCTCACGATCAATGCTACCCTTCCTGATGGTCGCCCTCCGTTGGCATCATTGGCTGCATTCACCAAGTCAGATGGAGGCATCCAGTACGGGCTTCAACCGCCCGCATTAAGTGTCCGACCCATGCAACTAGTCCTCGATCTGGACTATAAACAGTATGGGCCTGCTTACCATTTCTCGGCCATGTACGACAAAATCGTTGTTCTCAGCCCAGAAGAATTCTCTGCCGGCGCCAATCTCCGGAACCGTGACGAGGGAAAAGCAAATCCTCCATACCGGCATCGTTTTCAAGTCATGCCTGGCGAAAACCCTTGGTTTTGCATCTGGAACGCGACCTACATTGAGGGCTATATATACGTCCAGGACAACTCAACCGCCGCTGCCTTCCCAACGGTATGGCCCTCTAATGTATTCGGTACCTCGATTCCTATAGAGACTGCGCCAGCAACAGCAACTTCATCTTCTCCCGCTGCCATCACGCAACGGTCAGAACCCCAACAGCGACGTGGTGACAACGACTACCCAAAACTTGCCCCATATCCGCGAATTGTCAAGATTGAGGAAAGGCGTCTTCCCACCTCCCCACAACCATATTGCCAGAAAATGGTTTTGCTCGAAAATGGACAAGTCAGGGTGGCTCAGGGCAGTTCTGGTGCACCCATAGTTGTACTTCTACAAGAACAAGACCCAGATATGAGTGCTTTCCTAACCCCACCACCTCCTAGTGAATCATCCAATGCAACGAATCGCCGGCGGCAGGCGGCAACAAAACGGACTGACCCGGCGGGCGCGTGTCACTGCCAATGGATGTTTCAATAATCTTTTTCATCGAGTATTCGCAACCGCTTTTTGCTGCATTTCAACGGACACGGGACAAGGCATCTTTCTATCAATATCATGGGTGAAAGGTTTTGTATCTACTGGGTTGGCATTTTGAAACGATCTGGCGTTTCCTGGTGGCCTGGCCATTTTCTTTTGTGACGATTGTTGGCGTCCTTTCCTTGGGACTACCACTACATCTGGCATCTATCATGTCTTTCATATTTCTCCTGCCCCTTAGCGGCAAGGCATCGCGATCATCAACTTTCTTTAGCAGTTAAACAGGTCGGTTGGAAATAATTTTACTGTCGGATTACTATTTTTATTGGAAGGAGTAGATACTACAGTGGGTACGAGGGGGGTAGATGAACCCAAGGTTGGAAAGTGAGCAGGTACAACATCATGATGAGTAGTAAGAGTGGTTCATGAATACGTTGTCCAACTTCACAAATTCGCTTGCCTCTTTGGAATTTTTGATAGCGAGTTTTTTTCCAGTCGGGCATAGACATCAGAGACTTTCGTTTTAGCGGGCGAGTGAGAGCGATTCGTTCGGAGGCCTCGGAAGATACCTGGCTCTTTTTTTTTCGCAGCTAGATAGATGTAGCTAGTTTCGAGATTGCTGAGAATGGGATCAGCGTCTTTTTAAGCCTTTTTGGATGTTGCTTGTGCCAATTGAGGTCTCTTGCGCATATGTTGGGTGGGTAGGTCCGAGTACCGGTAGTACCCTTCCCTCGGGATATGTTGCATACCCGAAGATGTCCCTTTGCCGGGGAGACTTGTGCGGCAGTACTCAACGGGCATGCACATTATTGCAAAGGTGCCTGTAGATTGTATGTAGGTACCTATATGAAAAATGTGCCGCAAGACGTCATGATCGACGGGAGGGGGAGGGGATAAGGCGTCGGAGTATTCCGG